>ONZH01002744.1:0-14248 GCA_900303285.1 Rhinella marina
TAGAGGAGGCGGCAGCCACGAGACGTCCGGAGGAGGTGATAGAGAGCGCGGCAGCCATGAGACGTCTGGAGGATGTGATAGAGAGGCGGCAGCCATGGAGACGTCCGGAGAGGTGATTAGAGGAGGCGGCAGCCATAGAGGACCGGAGGAGGTGATAGAGGAGGCAGCAGTCATGAGACCGGAGGAAGGTGATAGGGAGCGGCAGCCATGAACGTCCGGAGGAGGGGTAGATGAGAGGAGGAGCCATGAGAAGCCAGGAGGGTGATAGAGGAGGCGGCAGCCATGAGGTCCGGAGGAGGTGATAGAGGAGGCGGCAGCCAGAGACGTCCGGAGAGGTGGAATGAGACGGAGGCGGCAAGCCGGATGAGAGGACGGAAGGAGGAGGATAGAGGAGATGAGAGGAGGCGGCAGCCATGAGACGTCCGGAGGAGGTGATAGAGGAGGCGGCAGCCATAGCCATGAGCCATGCCTGGAGGAGGTGATAGAGGAGGCGGCAGCCATAAGAGAGGACCGGAGGAGTGATAGAGAGGCGGAGCCATAAGACGTCCGGAGGAGGTGATAGAAGAGGCGCAGCATAAGACGTTCGGAGGAGGTGATAGAGGAGGCGGCAGCCATAGACGTCCGGAGGAGGTGATAGAGGAGCAGGCAGCATGAGACATGGGAGGAGGTGATAGAGGAGGCGGCAGCCATGGAAGGACGGAGGAGCGGCAGCCATGAGAGTCAGAGGAGGTGATAGAGGAGGCGGCAGCCATGAGATGTTTGGAGGAGGTGATAGAGGAGGTGGCAGCCATGAGATGTCTGGAGGAGGTGATAGAGGAGGCGGCGTGCAGGAGGCGGCAGCCATGAGGATGATCTGGAGAGGTGATAGAGGAGGTGATAGAGGAGGCGGCAGCCATGAGATGTCTGGTTAGATAGAGGTGATAGAGGATGGATGACGAGCAGTCATGAGATTGTCTGGAGGAGGTGGCAGCCATGAGATGTCTGGAGGAGGTGATAGGGGAGGCGGCAGCCATGAGACGTTTGGAGGAGGTGATGGGGAGGTGGCAAAAAGTCATAAAATAATAGACATAAAATTTCCGTAAGCCAGGGGTCCGGTGTGTAGAAGGTAAGGATGATCGGTAGACGGTACGTGGGGGCCACCAGTCAGAGACGGCCAAGACGTGAGTGTAGAGGGGAGCACGCTGCGTCTTCAGGCCAGACAAGTAATTATAGCAGGGAAAAAAGTATTTAGTCAGCCCCCAATTGTACAAGTTCTCCCACTTATACAGATGAGGTCGGCCTGTAACTGACATCATAGGTAGACCTCAACTATGAGAGACACAATGAGAAATCCAGAAAATCACATTGTCTTATTTTTAAAGAATTTATTTGCAAATTATGGTGGAAAATAAGTATTTGGTCACCTACAAACAAGAAGATTTCTGTCTCTCACAGACCTGTAACTTCTTCTGTAAGAGGCTCCTCTGTCCTCCACTCATCACCTGTAGTAATGGCTCCTGTTTGTTATCAGTATAAAAGATACCTGTCCACAACCTCAAACAGTCACACTCCAAACTCCACTATGGTGATGTCACATCTGGGCGCAGAGCGCCGCTACACTCACCCCGTTGGCGAGGCCGCCCCCCTCGGTGGTCGCTGGCGAATCCTCTATACAAGCCTACGCTGCGGTGATTCCAGCAGCAGCTTTCGGCAGACTCTGCAGTAGCTGGTGCTCTCGCCCCCTCTAGGGGCTGAGAGCCGGTACTGCAACTCCTATACCTTCTGTCTAACTGTCATCAGTCCAGCACCTGATCCTCATCCAGGGTATGCACCTGACCAGAGTATCAGGTCTTTTCCCAGTGTACTCCAGCTCTTCAGTCGTCTCCTGTTCGGTTCCTGTTTATCCAGACTTGAGTTCGCTCCTCGTCTCTGCTAGCCTGCTGGTGATCCGGTCCTCTGCTGATACCACTGCTTCCATATTGCAACGTGACCTGCAAGTCTCTGGCCGCACAAATCCAACCTGCCTTGTAGTGGGCTCTGGTGAAAACCCAGGGGCTTGTTAGATTCCGCACACTAGTACTTTTTGTACTTCGGAAGCCTGGTTAAGACGAAGTACATCCAGCCAGCAAGGTCAGTGAGCAGTGGATTCAAAGAGCCTTAGTCGAAGGGACAACCAGGAAACTAAATTTGATAGAACCTGCAGCAGAACTTGGGAAGGACTGAGATCTTGCAATAGGCAAGCAGGTTGGGTGTGAAGAAATCAACTGCTGGGAGCAATAATTAGAAAATGGAAGACATACAATACCCACTGATAATCTCCCTCCATCAGGGGCTCCACACAAGATCTCACCCCGTGGGGTCAAAATGATCACAAGAACTGTGAGCAAAAATCCCAGAACCACACAGGGGCCCTAGTGAATAACCTGCAGAAACTGGGAACAACGTAACAAAAGCTACCATCAGTAACACACTACACCGCCAGGGACTCAGATCCTGCAGTGCCAGACGTGTCCTCCTGCTTAAGCTAGTACATATCCGGGCCCGTCTGAAGTTTACTAGAGAGCATTTGGATGTTCCAGAAGAGTATTGGGAGAATGTCATATGGTCAGATGAAACCAAAAGTAGAACTGTTTGTAGAAACACAACTCGTCGTGTTTGGAGAGAGTGAATGCTGAGTTGCATCCAAAGAACACCAGACCTACTGTGAAGCATGGGGGGGGGGGCAACATCATGCTTTGGGGCTGTTTCTCTGCAAAGGGACCAGGACGACTGATCCGTGTACATGAAAGAATGAATGGGGCCATGTATCCTGAGATTTTCAGTGCAAACCTCCTTCCATCAGCAAGGGCATTGAAGATGAAACGTGGCTGGGTCTTTCAGCATGACAATGATCCCAAGCACACCGCCCGGGCAACGAAGGAGTGGCTTCATAAGAGCATTTCAAGGTCCTGGAGTGGTCTAGCCAGTCTCCAGATCTCAACCCCATAGAAAACCTTTGGAGGGAGTTGAAAGTCTGTGTTGCCGAGCGACAGCCCCAAAACATCACTGCTCTAGAGGAGATCTGCATGGAGGAATGGGCCAACATACCACAACAGTGTGTGCCAACCTTGTGAAGACAGGAAACGTCTGACCTCTGTCATTGCCAACAAAGGAGAGAGAACAAAGTATTGAGAGGAACTTTTCTTATTGACCAAATACTTATTTTCCACCATAATTTGTGAATAAATTCTTTAACAATCAGACAATGTGATTTTCTGGATTTCTCATTGTGTCTCTCATAGTTGAGGGCTACCTATGATGTCAGTTACAGGCCGACCTCATCTTATAAGTGGGAGAACTTGGACAATTGGTGGCGACTACATACTTTTTCACGGCTTGTATAGGCTCACAGCGTTCTTCAGTCCACATGGGCATTTGATGACAAGTGAAGTAGTCTGTAATTGGAGAGGATTGGCCTGTGTGTGGCTGACGTACAACATTGCCTATTTCTATACGGTTACAATGTAAGCGTGGATAGGGACCTGGTTCTTAGTATTAAGGAAAGATTGGCGGGAGGTTCTCATCTGCCTCCCAATGTCTGCTTTTCTGAGGTAATCTCGGAAGTTTTTGGGTCTATAAGGACACGAGAGCCGGTGACTGTGGGGTAGGTCCTGTGTAGTATCGGGTGATAGGTGTGTACAGAGGCTGTTCTGTTCTTGGAGGGCTCCTGGGGTTGATCACATCTGTGAGGAGACGTTCGGGGGAACCTCTTGCACATTTTGGCTAATTGTGCCGGTCGGTTGACTGGATCAGAAACTATTCTTTGAACTTGAGTAAATTGGGACTAGTGATTTTTTTAGTGTTCTGAGGGTGACAACTCATATAGAAAGGCGGACCAGTTCTGTCAGTGTTAAATAAGTTTGAAGCTGGTGTCGTACTGAGAGTGAACTGGAACTCCGGACGAATCTGAGTGTGGGTACAGGGCCCGTCGTCACTGTATCTGTGCCAACTCTTGGCAAATTGTTGAAACAAGGGATGTTCGTATATGTATGAGACTCCAAAATGGGCCATGTACGTGTTTGCATTAGAGCCCATCGCGGTGCCCGGCGTCTGGACGTAATAGGTGTCACCGAACAAGAAGTAGTTCTGTTTAAGGACTAGTGTCAGAGGTTAATGGAGTCTGCTCATTGTAATGGACGTATAAAGGCTGTGGACTGCGAGACTTACCAGGAGACCGCCGAAGAACTGACCCCGCCTGACGAGTAGGTAGGGGCGCGGCCTCTTCACCAGATCCCTGACCCTTCTACAGAGCGGTGTCTGCAGGTTATCGCACCGCTCCATGACGTGGTTACTTCAGAGCTGTCATACGGCCAGTGCTGCTACTTCCAGCTGTATTACAGCGATGGACTGAAGACCGGAACGTCTCGCAGCATTTCCTGTTTATAGTGGATAGGATCCGGAATCCATCCTGAATGTATTTCCATAAATCCTAAGATTCCACGTGATCCGGTGCGGCTGGTGAGACCACCTGCAAAGCGACATCGACCCAAACTGGTGAAGGATAAGGTCCTTACTGGGGCGTCTATAGGCAGACAACGCGTTTTGGAGCTTAAAGGACTCATTTTCCAAGTCTCATGCACTGGATGTTCATTTGTCAGTGCGCTGGCTGTCCGGGCGCCCTCTGCGTCCGTGCTCTACGTCCCACTCTCCGGGGCCCCTGCGTCCGGCTCTACGTCCCACTCTCCAGGGCCCCTGCGTCCAGCTCTACGTCCCCCTCACCAGGGCCCCTGCGTCCAGCTCTACGTCCACTCTCCAGGGCCACTGCGTCCAGCTCTACGTCCCTCACCAGGGCCCCTGGACCGTCCATATGTTCTCCGGGGCCCCTGCGTCCAGCTCTACGTCCCCCTCTCTGGGGCCCCTGCGTCCAGCTCTACGTCCCCCTCACCAGGGCCCCTGCCTCCAGCTCTACGTCCCCCACTCTGGGGCCCCTGCGTCCAGCTCTACGTCCCCCTCCACCAGGGCCCCTGCGTCCAGCTCTAGTCCACTCTCCGGGTCCTCCCCTCTCTGCCCCTGCTCCAGCTCTACGTCCCACCAGGGCCCTGCGTCCAGCTCTACGTCCCCCTCTCTGGGCCCCTGCGTCCGGCTCTACGTCCCACTCTCCGGGGCCCCTGCGTCAGCTCTACGTCCCCCTGCGTCCACTCAGGCCCCTGCGTCCCACTCAGGGGGGGCCCCTTACGTGCGTCCAGCTCTACGTCCCCCACTCCCGGCCCTGCGTCCGCCTACGTCCCACTTCCGGGGCCCCTGCGTCGGTCTCTCTACGTCCCCCTCTCTGGGCCCTGCGTCCAGCTCTACGTCCCCCTCACCAGGCCCCGCTCCAGCTCTATGTCCACTCTCGGGCCCCTGCGTCCAGCTCTACGTCCCCTCACCAGGGGGCCCCTGCGTCCAGCTCTATGTCCCACTCTCCGGGGGCCCCTGTCCGGTGCCAGCTCTACGTCCCCCACCAGGGCCCCTGCGTCCAGCTCTACGTCCACTCTCCAGGGCCACTGCGTCCAGCTCTACGTCCCCTCACCGGGCCCCTGCGTCCAGCTCTACGTCCCCCTCACCAGGGCCCCTGCGTCCAGCTCTATGTCCCACTCTCCGGGGCCCCTGCGTCCAGCTCTACGTCCCCCTCACGAGGGGCCCCTGCGTCCAGCTCTACGTCCCCCTCACCAGGGCCCTGCGTCCAGCTCTACGTCCCAATTCCGGGGCCCCTGCATCCAACTTTACGTCTCACTCTCCGGAGCCCTGTGTCCCCACTTTCCGGGGGCCCCGTCGTCCAGCTCTACATCCTGCTCTCTCCGGGCCCCTGTGTCCCACTCTCCGGGGCCCCTGCGTCCAGCTCTACGTCCCGCTCTCCAGACTTCTGAAACGCGTTGTCTACCAACAAGTTCCAATAAGGACGTTATCCCCCAGTTTTGGTCGTGTCTTTGCGCCACGTGATGAAACTTTGCAGGTGTATTTGAAGCCTCTTCACCCACTGTATTCTTGATCTCCTCCTCCGGATTAGCACCCCATACGATGAGGACCCAGACACCAGCACCAACCAATACCGCAGCACAACACAAAGCGGGGGCACCCCCCCTACGGGCGCTGCGTACCCCATGAGCCCTTCCTTCTTTCTGACCTTCCTGAATTGCAGTATTTAGAAGAGTTTTAAACATGTAAATCGGGCCCCAGCCACACCTCCTCCTATGGTGGACACCCCCCTCCTATGGAGGACACTACCCCCTCCTATGGAGGACACTACCCCCCTCCTCTGGAGGACACCACCCCCTCTATGGAGGACACCACATGGAGGACCCACCTAAATGGAGGACACACCCCTCCTCCTCCTCTGGAGGACACCCCCCCTCCTCCTCCTGGAGGACACCCCGACCGCCCCCCCTCCTCCTCCTCCTCTGGAGGACACCCCTCCTCCTCCTCCTCCTCTGGAGGACACCACCCCCTCCTCCTCCTCCCCCTCCTCCTCCTCTGGAGGACCCACCCTCCCCTCTGGAGGACCCCACCCCCTCCTCCTCTCTGGAGGACACCTCCTCCCCTCCTCCTCCTCTGGAGGACACCCCCCCTCCTCTGGAGGACCTCCTCCTGGAGGACACCACTCCTCCTGTGGAGGACACCCTCCTCCTCCTCCTCTGGAGGACACCTCTCCTCCTCTGGAGGACACTCCCCTCCTGGAACACCCCCTCTCCTCTGGAGGACACCCTCCTCCTTCCTCTGGAGACACCTCCTCCTCCTCTGGAGGGACACCACCTCCTCCTCCTCCTCCTGGAGGACACCACCCCCTCCTCCTCCTCTGGAGGACACCTCCTCTCATCCTCTGGAGGACACCCCCCTCCTGGAGGACACCACCCCTCCTCCTCCTCTGGAGGACACCACCATCCTCCTCCTCTGGAGGACACCCACCGCCTCCTCCTTCTGGAGGACACCACCTCCCTCCTCTGGAGGACTCCTCTGGAGGACACCTCCTCCTCCTCTGGAGGACACTCCTCCTCCTCTGGAGGACACCCCTCCTCCTCCTCTGGAGGAACCTCCCCTTCCTGGAGGACACCCCTCCTCCTCCTCTGGAGGACACCACCCCTCCTCCTCCTCCTCTGGAGGACACCACCTCCCTCCTCCTCCTCGGAGGACACCACTCCTCCTCCTCCTCCTGGAGGACAACACCCCCCTCCTCCTCTGGAGGACACCCCCTCCTCCTCCTCTGGAGGACACCACCTCCTCCTCCTCTGGAGGACACCCCCTCCTCCCCTCCTCTGGAGGACACCACCTCCTCCTCCTCTGGAGGACACCAACCTCCTCCTCCTCTGGAGGACACACACCTCCTCTCCTCCTCTGGAGGACACCACCTCCTCCTCCTCTGGAGGAACACCAGGACACCACTCCTCCTCTGGAGGACACCCACCTCCTCCTCTGGAGGACACCACCCCTCTCCTCCTTCTGGAGGACACACCCCCTCTCCTCCTCCTCTGGAGGACACCACCTCCTCCCTCTGGAGGACACCACCACCTCCTCCTCTGGAGGACACCGTCTCTCTCCTCCTCCTCTGGAGGACACCACCCCCTCCTCCTCTGGAGGACACCACCCCCTCCTCCTCCTGGAGGAACACCTCCTCCTCCTCCCTCCTGGAGGACACCACCTCCTCTCCTCCTCTGGACGACTCCTCCTCCTCTGGAGGAACAACCCCTCCTCCTGGAGGACACTCCTCCTCCTCCTCTGGAGGACACACACCCTCCTCCTCCTCTGAGGACACCACCCCTCCTCCCTCCTCTGGAGGACGACATCACCTCCTCCTCCTCCTCTGGAGGACACCACCCCTCCTCCTCCTCTCCTCTGGAGGACACCAACCTCCTCACCTCCTCTGGACCAGGACACCACCCTCCTCCTCCTCTGGAGGACACCACCCCCTCCTCCTCTCCTCCACCCCTCCTCTCTGGAGGACACCACCTCCCTCCCTCCTCCTCCTCTGAGGACGACCACCCCCTCCTCGGAGGACACAGGACACCACTCCTCTCCTCTGGACCTCCTCCTCCTTCTGGAGGACACCACCCCCTCCTCCTCTGGAGGACACCTCCTCCTCTTGATCTTCTCATGTTCCTCCTTTAATCCATGTGCCGTCCCATGTTCCTGGGGGGGGGTGTCCTGTGAGAGGGACATCTAAGAGGGTCTTGGGCCTTTCTGGTTCTATACAGTGGATGGAGCGGTGATCGGGGGGTGACCTATCCTGAGTGCAGGCCTTTCACTCTCAAGCCCTCATGTGAATACGGTTTAGACTCAGATTTTGTGGGTTATGGTTGGTGTGATGGGGTTGATCCTGCTGGCAGATCCCTTTCCTATACCCAGTCCTGCTTTAACCCCTTCACTGCTGTATTCTCCGTCCTGTGTGGTAGGTAAGACCTGGAGGGAGTGAGGGGGGTGCACAGGACCCTCTGTAGTGTGTGGTGCTCGGACTGTACCCCCCCGGAGACCTGTCGTATAATGTCCTCACAGAGCAGTCCTATTCATTAAAAATACTTTATTAACTGTACAGAACAGTGACCGGTATATATACATATATAAACAGGTGTGTACGGTATATACATGTGTACAATGGGCCGTGTGTACGGTATATACATGTGTACAATGGGCCGTGTGTACGGTATATACATGTGTACAATGGGCCGTGTGTATATAACATGGTATATACATGTGTACAATGGCCGTGTGTACGTGTATATACATGTGTACAATGGGCCGTGTGTACGGTATATACATGTGTACAATGGGCCGTGTGTACGGTATATACATGTGTATAATGGGCCGTGTGTACGGTATATACATGTGTATAATGGGCCGTGTGTACGGTATATACATGTGTACAATGGGCCGTGTGTACGGTATATATACATGTGTGTACATATGTGGCCGTGTGTACGGTAATACATGTGTATAATGGGCCGTGTGTACGGTATATACATTGTGTACAATGGGCGGTGTACGGTAATACATGTGTACAATGGGCCGTGTGTACGGTAATATACATGTGTATAATGGGCCGTGTGTACGGTATATACATGTGTATATGCCGTGTGTACGGTATATACATGTGTACAATGGGCCGTGTGTACGGTAATACATGTGTATATATGTGGCCGTGTGTACGGTAATACACATGTAAAATGGCCGTGGTGTAAGGGGCCGTGTGTATACATGTGTATAATGGGCCGTGTGTACGGTATATACATGTGTTAATGGCCGTGTGTACGGTATATACATGTGTACGGTATATACATGTGTATAATGGGCCGTGTGTACGGTATATACATGTGTACAATGGGCCGTGTGTATATACATGTGGGGCCGTGTGTACGGTATATACATGTGTATGGGCCGTGTGTATGGTATATACATGTGTATATGGGCCCGTGTACGGTTATACATGTGTACAATGTGTACGGTATATACATGTGTATAATGGGCCGTGTGTACGGTATACATGTGTACACTGGGCCTGTGTACGGTATAATACATGTGTATAATGGGCCATGTGTACGGTATATACATGTGTATATATTGTGTGTACGGCATGGTACAATGGGCCGTGTGTACGGTATATACATGTGTATATACATGGGCCGTGTGTACGGTATATACATGTGTATAATGTGTACGGTATATACATGTGTATAATGGGCTGTGTACGGTATATACATGTGTATAATGGGCCGTGTGTACGGTATAATACATGTGTACATACGGTATATACATGTGTATAATGGGCCGTGTGTACGGTATAATACATACATGTGTATATTGTGATATAATGGGCCGTGTGTAGGTATATACATGTGTATAATGGGCGTGTGTAACGGTATATACATGTGTAATGGGCGTGTGTACGGATATACATGTGTGTAATGGGCCGTGTGTACGGTATATACATTGTGTGTGTACATGGGCCGTGTGTACGGTATATACATGTGTAAAATGGGCCGTGTAGTACGGTATATACATGTGTATAATGGCCGTGTGGTACGGTATATACATGTGTATAAATGTTGTATAATGGGCCGTGTGTACGGTATATACATGTGTACAATGGGCCGTGTGTACGTATATACATGTGTATAATGGGGCGTGTGTACGGTATAATACATGTGTGGCCCGTGTGTACGGTATATACATGTGTATAATGGGCCGTGTGTACGGTATATACATGTGTATAATGCCGTGTGTACGGTGTTACGGTATGTACAACATGTGTAAATGGCCGTGTGTACGGTGTAATACATGTGTCCGTGTGTAGGTATGTGTATAGCCGTGTGGGCCGTGGTATATACATGTGTAGTGCATGTGTATAATGGGCGTGTGTACAGGTATATACGTGTATGTGTACAATGGGCCGTGTGTAGTTATCATGTGTAAATGGGCCGTGGTACGGTATATACAAATGGGCGTGTGTAAATACATGGTATAATGGCCGTGTGTACGGTATATACATGTGTATAATGGGCCGTGTGTACGGTATATACATGTGTATAATGGGCCGTGTGTACGGTATATACATGTGTATAATGGGCCGTGTGTACGGTATATACATGTGTATAATGGGCCGTGTGTACGTATATACGTGTATATCGGTATATACATGTGTAAATGGGCCGTGTGTACGGTTTATACATGTGTATACGTGTTCGGTATATACATGTGTGTAATGGGCCGTGTGTACGGTAATAATACATGTGTACAATGGGCCGTGTGTACGGTATATACATGTGTATAATGGGCTGTGAGGTAATACATGTGTATAATGGGCCGTGTGTACGTATATACATGTGTATAATGGGCCGTGTGTACGTATATATACATGTGTATAATGGCCGTGTGTACGGTATATACATGTGTACAATGCGCCGTGGTACGGTATATACATGTGTATAATGGGCCGTGTGTACGGTATATACATGTGTATATAATATACATGTGGCCGTGTGTACGGTATAACATGTGTTAATGGCCGTGGGTACGTGTAATGGCGTGTGGTACGGTATATACATGTGTAAATGGCCGTGTGTACCGGTATAATGTGTACAATGGGCCGTGTGTACGTATATACATGTGTATAAATGGGCCGTGTTACGTATATACAGTTGTACAATGGCGTGTGTACGGTAATATACATGTGTACAAATGGGTCTGTGTGGTGACGTTATATACATGTGTATAATGGTGCTGTGTACGGTATATACATGTGGATATAATGGGCCGTGTGTACTGTAATACAGTGTATAATGGCTGTGTGGTACGGTATTCATGTGTATAATGGGCCGTGGTCGGTATATACATGGTTAATGGGCCGTGTGACGGTATATACATGTGTACAATGGGCCGTGTGTACGGATAATACATGTTGTTTACCGGTTATACATGTTATAATGGGCCGTGTGTACGGTATTAATGGTACAATGGGCCGTGTGTACGGTTATATACAGTGTATCAATGTGGCCGTGTGGGGCCATGATATGCCGCCTACATAATTTACCGGTGTAGTTGGCGGATAATAATATAATCTATCTCCGCTCGGCTGACAGTAGCAATATATGAAGCACAGACGGCGGCTTACCGCTCGTCCTCCACAAACGCCCAGGACCTGTAATGGGAGTTAGTCTTCTGCATAAAACCATACATAGTATCTGGGGGATCATGAGTGTCCATCCCCCAGTAGGACATGCTGGGGGTTGAGTTTCTGCAGTTTTCCTAAGATGTTGAACCTTAGGCCAGAGTGATGTTCTCGTACTCGGTCACCACCCCTCTGGATCCATGGAGGAGCGGACGCCCAGCTTTGAGCGAGCGCCCGATACGCCTGATACTGGAGAGCGCGTCCTCCAAGGCCATGGGCTCAGCCGCAGAGGATCCTCCAGGTCACTGGTGGGCGGTCACCCTCCCCTCTCTGGTGTGCCGGTCACGTCGGGGGTCCTCCTCCTCCTCTGCCCGGGGCGCGTTCATGCGGGGGTCCTCCTCCTCCTCCCTGCCCAGGCAGGTTCACGCAGGGGTCCTTCCTCTCCCTGCCCGAGCGGGTATGCAGGGGTACCTCACTTTCCCTCCACCGGCCGCGGGGGTCCTTTCCCAAGCAGCGGCACTCGGGTCCTCTCCTGCCTTCCCTGCCTCCTTTGCCTCCCTGCCCAGCGTTCCTTGCGGGTTTCCTTCCTCCCCTCTGCCCAGCGGTCGCCGCGGGGTCCTCCTCCTCCGCCCGGCGTGCTCGTCCGCGGGGGTCCTCCTCCCTGCCGCGGTCCGCCGCGGGGGTCCTTCCTCCTCCTCTGCCGGGCGGTCGCCGCGGGGTCCCCTCTCCCTGCTGAAGCATTGCCACGGTTTCATCGATTTTGCTAAGTCGATGCAACGGCGGCAGCTTTACCAAGTTGGTTTTAAAATGCAAGGAGCGGGCGAGATCTTTGTCATCTCATGGCTGACATCCACCGTTGAACAAAGCGCTCTGTAAGAAACTCCTGTGATGGTCTCCGGCTTTTACTTGTCCCTGCCATCTTCACCCAGCTCAGCGTGTCCGCCTAGTGATGCCCTCAGCCAGCACGTGCATGTGCGGCGTCATCCATCCGGCCAGAAGGAGCGCAGCAGCTTCTTCCGGTAGTGGATCTTGAAGGCAGGTGGACCTTGGCACATTGTGATGACCACGGTGTGCCGTTGTGGGGCGTCACCTCACATGTGACAGCTTTTCTGCAAGGTGAGGAGCGCCATCTACAAAGAGCAGGATCCTCCTGTCCTGCAGCCGCATCCTCTCGTTCAGCTGCTCCAGCCACGAGCGATAGATCCCGGGTGTCATCCACGCCTTCCGGTTGGTATGCCGCCATATACCCAGCGCCTGGGTGCTGTGGGGGCGCCCTGTAGCAGTGTGGATCACCAGCGGCGGCTCCTTGTCTCCGCACAGGGTTGGCACACAGTGCCACGGTCAGTCTTTGTTCTGCCCAGCTCCCGCCCTGGCACTGGGCACTTCTCTCGGTTAGGGTCTTGTCCGGGATGGCTTTGAAGAAAAGGCCTGTTTCGTCCATGTTGTAGATGTCGCTGTCGCCGTAGCCCGCCGCCATGACGTGCAGCTGGTCCTTCCAGGCCGCGCCATCATCCTCTCTCATCTCTATGGTTGCGCCAGCAACGGGGTGGAAAACGATGTTGTGTCGCGTCCGGAACTTGTTCAGCCATCCGTTACTGGCGTGGAAGCGGTGAAGGCCCAGCTGGGAAGCGATCTGTAGGGCCTTCTCCTGCAGCATGGGGCCACTAATCGGGAAGTGTTCGGAGCGGGCGTGGTACAGCCAGTCCAGCAGCGCCTTGTTCACCTCCTCGTACGGCTGCCAGCGCCGTCTCTTTGAGTTCTCGTTCACGTTCTCCTGCCACTGTCTCAGGTAATGCTCCCGGTTGGCCAGAGTAGCCTGGATCTGTGTCTTACTGCAGCTAAACTCCTTGGCCAGGTCCCGCTGGGACCGCCCCGCTTCACTCTCCTTGATAACGGAGATTCTGTCCCGTAAGGTCAAGATGCACAGTTTCCTTTTGGTGCCGGAGGTCGCCATGTCTGGAAACACAGATCACATTACACCTTCACCAGGTCTGTCCCTGCTCATACCACCGTCCCCTCTCCTCCACAGTATGGTCCCCTCTCCTCCATAGTATGGTCCCTTCTCCTCCACAAACTGGTCCCCTCTCCTCCGTGGTCCCGACTGGTCCCCTCTCCCCTCCCCTCTCTCCTCCATAGTATGGTCCCTTCTCTCCACAGACTGGTCCTCTCCTCCTAGTATGTCCCTTCTCCTACAAAGGACTGGTCCCCTCGTCCTCCTAGAATGGTCCCTTCTCCTACATGACTGGTCCCTCTCCTCCATAGTATGGTCCCCTTCTCCTCCATGGACTGGTCCCCTCTCCTCCATAGTCCTCCGCATATGTATGGTCCCTTCTCCTACATGGACTGGTCCCCTCTCCTCCATAGCTGGTCCTTTTCCTATGACTGGTCCCCTCTCTCCATAGTATGGTCCCCTCCTCCCCTCCCTGGACTGGTCCCCCTTCCATAGTATGGTCCCTTCGTCCTCCCCTCTCCTATATGGACTGGTCCCCTCTCCTCCATAGTATGGTCCCTTCTCCTACATGGATTGGTCCCTCTCCTCCACAGACTGGTCCCCTTCTCCTCCACAGACTGGTCCCCTCTCCTCATAGTATGGTCCCCTTCTCCTCCCCGGACTGTCCCCTCTCCTCCCAGACTGGTCCCTTCTCCTTCATAGTATGG
>ONZH01002745.1:0-49959 GCA_900303285.1 Rhinella marina
AAGAATATAACTACTATAAACTGCTCCCTATGTACAAGTATATAACTACTAGTAATACTGCCCCTATGTACAAGAATATAACTACTATAATACTACCTCCTATGTACAAGAATATAACTACTATAATACTTCTCCTATGTACAAGAATTTAACTAATATAATACTGCTCCTATGTACAAGAATATAACTACTATAATACTGCTCCTATGTACAAGAATGTGACTACTATAATACTGCTCCTATGTACAAGAATATAACTACTATAATACTGCCTCCTATGTACAAGAATATAACTACTATAATACTGCTCCTATGTACAAGAATATAACTACTATAATACTGATCCCTATGTACAAGAATATAACTACTATAATACTGCTCCTATGTACAAGAATATAACTACTATAATACCGCTCCTATGTACAAGAATATAACTAATATAATACTGCCTCCTATGTACAAGAATATAACTACTATAATACTGCTCCTATGTACAGGAATATAACTACTATAATACTGCCCCTATGTACAAAAATATAACAACTATAAGTAAATATTTAGTCAGCCACCAATTGTGCAAGTTCTCCCGGTTAAAGGGAACCTGTCATCAACTTTATGATGACCTCACTGAGGGCAGTATAAATTAGTGATATAAATGCTGATTTCAGTGGTGTGTCACTCATGAGCTAAAAGTAAGTGGTTGCCAAGAACCAGCATCATAATCATTGCAGCCCAGGCCTGGAAAAGAGTCAAATCTACCTGAGAAGAGTCATGGTTATTAATAATCTCCTGCTCTCCCACCCATCTGCTGATGATTGGCAGCTCTCTCCTAGAGAGAAAGAGAGAAAACTAGGTAGAAGACTGTCAGTCATCAGCAGGTGGGCAGGGAAAGCATGAATTCATGAATAACCAGGACTCTTCTCATGAAAATTTGACTCTTTTCCAGGCCTAGTCTGCAATGTTTGTGATGCTCATTCTCGGCAACTACTTACTTTTAATTTATAATTGACAGACCGCTGAAATCATTTTACCTGTCTCTACTTTATTCTGCCGTTAGTATGGCTAGCATAAAGGTGATGATAGATTCCCTTTGAGAGAGGCCTGTAATTGATATCATAGGTAGACCTCAACTATGAGAGACAAAAAGAGAAAACAAATCCAGAAAATTACATTGTTTGATTTTTAAAGAATTTATTTGTAAATTATGGTAGAAAATAAGTATTTGGTCAATAGGAAAAGTTCATCTCAATACTTTGTTACATATCCTTTATTGGCAATGACAGAGGTCAAATGTTTTCTGTAAGTCTTCACAAGGTTGGCACACACTGTTGCTGGTATGTTGGCCCATTCCTCCATGCAGATCTCCTCTAGAGCAGTGATGTGTTGGGGCTGTCGCTGGGCAACACAAACTTTCAACACCCTCCAAAGGTTTACTATGGGGTTGAGATCTGGACACTGGCTAGGCCACTCCAGGACCTTGAAATACTTCTCACAAAGCCACTCTCTTGTTGCCCTGGCGCTGTGCTTGGGATCATTGTCATGCTGAAAGACCCAGCCTCATTTCATCTTCAATGCCCTTGCTGATGGAAGGAGGTTGGCACTCAAAACCTCACTATACATGGCCCCATTCATTCTTTCATGCACACCGATCAGTCGTCCTGGTCCTTTTGCAGAGAAACAACCCCAAAGCATGATGTTGACACCCCCATGCTTCACAGTAGGTATGGTTTTCTTTGGATGCAACACAGCATTCACTCTCCTCCAAACACGACGAGTTGTGTTTCTACCAAACAGTTCTACTTTGGTTTCATCTGACCATATGACATTCTCCCAATACTCTTCTGGAACATCCAAATGCTCTCTAGCAAACTTCAGACGGGCCCGGATATGTACTGGCTTAAGCAGGGGGACACGTCTGGCACTGCAGGATCTCAGTCCCTGGAGGCGTAGTGTTGTTACTGACGGTAGCCTTTGTTACGTTGGTCCCAGCTTTCTGCAGGTCATTCACTAGGTCCCCCCGTGTGGTTTTGGGTTTTTTGCTCACAGTTCTTGTGATCATTTTGACCCCACGGGGTGAGATCTTGCGTGGAGCCCCTGATGGAGGGAGATTATCAGTGGTCTTGTATGTCTTCCATTCTCTAATTATTGCTCCTCAAGTTCATTTCTTCACACCAAGCTGCTTGCCTATACCAGATTCAGTCTTCCCAGCCTGGTGTCCTTCAACAGCTTTTTCGTCTTCACCATAGTGGAGTTTGGAGTGTGACTGAGGTTGTGGACAGGTGTTTTATACTGATAACAAACAGGTGCCATTACTACAGGTAATGAGTGGAGGACAGAGGAGTCTCTCAGGCCCCATTCACACGACCATATTATTGCGGGTCTGCATTATTGCGGACCCACAATAATACGGGGGCCGCCCCGGCGTATGTTCCGCACTGCTCAGAACACACGCCGGGCGGCCCCATTCAAAATGCCTATAATTGTCCATGCATGCAGACAAGTATAGGACATGCTTCATATTTTTCAAAGGAGCCGCTGCACGGAGCTAGCACCCCGCTCCCATAGAGGTGAACGGGGCTGCATCTATTCCGCAATATTGCAGAATAGATATGGCCCCATTCACACGGTCATGTGAATGGGGCCTTAAAGAAGTTACAGGTCTGTGAGAGCCAGAAATCTTGCTTGTTTGTAGGTGACCAAATACTTATTTTCCACCATAATTTGCCAATAAATTCTTTCAAAATCAGAGAATGTAATTTTCTGGATTTGTTTTCTCATTTTGTCTCTCATAGTTGAGGTCTACCTATGATGTCAAGTACAGGCCTCTCTCATCTTTCTAAGTGGGATGGGAAAACTTGCACAATTGGTGGCTGACTAAATACTTTTTCCCCCACTGTACTTTAATAATACTATGTTATAGGATGTGTAATACATCGCATCACACACTTCTCGTTTCCATGGTTTGACCACCCTGCAATCCAAAATGGATGGTCGTGCCTGCACACTATAAGAAAAGGTGCTGGCCTCTTTGGTGGCCAGGAGCTCATGAATGAGAATAGACCAGAACTTTTTCCTATAGTGTGCAAGCACAACCACCGCTGCTGGATTTCAGGCTGGTCGTAACCATGGAAACAAGCAGTATAGAAACATGTAGCAATGGAAACATGAATCCAGCCAGCAAAGGAGGCAATATGGACAATCACAAAACATTAGGTATGTGCCTTGTATGAAATTTCTCTTCATAATGAATACCATTTGCTGAAGTGAGACAACCCCTTTAAGTAGTAGTTTCTTAAAGGGGTTGTCTCATCTTAGACAATGTGGGCATTTCTCTAGGATATGCCCGCATTATCTTATAGGTGCACGTCCCACCCCTGGACCGGCACCTATAGCAAGAGCAGAGCCCCCCAAGGTGGAGGCTGGAGGACTGTGCTCCGGTCATCATCAAGCGCTCTCCCCAAAGAAGTGAATGGGAGCGCACTGCACATGACCGGCCACTGCTCCCATTAACCCTTTCAGTCACGGAGGTTTTTTCGGTTATGCATTTTCGTTTTGCGCTCCCTGCATTCAAACAGCCATAACTGTTTTATTTTTCTGTTCACATAGCTGTATGAGGGCTTGTTTTTTGCGGGACAAGTTGTACTTTCCAACGTCACCATTTAATATTGCATATGGTGTGGTGGGAAGCGGGAAAAAAATTCCAAATCCGGTGAAATTGCAAAAAAAACGCTATTCCGCTACAGTTCTACGGGTTTCTTATTTACAGCGTTCGATGTTCATTAAAACTGACCAGTTACTTTCATTCTACTGCTCAGTACGAATCCGGCAATACCTAATATGTATAGTTTTTTAGTTTTTCCTGCGTTTTGATAGTGATAAAATAATTAGAAAGTTGCCCTTTTTTTTTTCCTTGTCATATCTTGACCCCTATAATGTTTTGGTATTTATGTGTACGGAGCTGTATGGGGGCTCATTTTTTGCGGGGCGATCTGAAGTTTTTATTGATACCATTCTGGGGTGTGTATGACTTTTTGATCACTTTTTATTAAATTTTTTTTAGAAAAAAAAAGCGACAAAAAACGGCGAATCGCCATTTGGACGCTTTTTTCCGCCACACAATTCACCGTATTGGAATTTTTTTTTTTATATTTTAAAAGTACGGGCGTTTTCGGTCACGGTGATACCCATGATGTCTATATTTATTGTTATTTAGGTATTTATTTTTTTACTTAAACGGAAAGGGGGGTGATTTGAACTTTTATATATTTTTTATATATTTTTTAACATTTTTTTTATTTTTTTGTGCTTATTTTAAAGCTCAAATATGAGCTGATATATTGTGCTTTTTTTTTTCTTTATGAGCAATCAGGGATTTACTAGCTTCAGATAAATCCAAGAATTGCTCATTTCTTATCCTGGCCTGCCATTTAGTGGCCAGAATAAGAATTGCACTTTGAAAGCTGTAAACCTCATCAGCGAGGTTTACAGCTTTCAGATCGTGTACAGACACCCTGATTGGCCACACGGGGTGTCTGTACACCACCCGGAAGCGTACGCTTCCGGGTAAAGACGCAACTAGATGCCGTGATCACGTGTGATCACGGCATCTAAAGGCCCAGCAAGACGCCGGCGATTGGGAAAGTAGCGGCAAGTCTCTGCTGTTAGCGCCATGTGCCTGCATCGCCCCAGCGCCGTACATGTACAGCGCTGGGAGTCTAAGGGTTAACTTCTATGGGCCTGACGAAATAGCTGAGCCAGATAAATCGGCTATTTTTGGGGGCCCCCATAGAAGATCAATGGAGGGTGCCTGTGCACCCTCCACTTCTTTCAGGGCTCTGTTCTCGATATATAGGTGCGGGTTCCAGCAATACAGGTGACTATCCCAGTTATAGCATCACTGGGTTAGGTGAGGTTTAGCACCGGCATAACAAAGCATAAAACAACAAAATAAACACCTGCCTGTCTGGGCTTTACCTAATACAATGGATGATACCGCTGCTCCAGTTGCAACAATGGTTACAGTTATATACATGCGTGGCTAAACACATTATATCAAATTTTGCATTTTTGCTTTTAATCTTTAATTTATATTTTTACATTTGGGGGAAATGAATTACTTTAAGGCATATAATTTCAGTAAGAGCATCATCTCCATAGGGAACAACAGCGCCGCCCTCAGGCTTGGTTTGAAATGACTCACAGTATTTAAATCCCTTGGGCACACTCATATATTTCTTTGTCTATTTTTAATTAAATTAAAATCTCTAAAATATATAGAATTTTTTTGCCGATTTTTCCATTTTTTCAGCTTTACAATGGGAAATTTAAAAAAATGTACAGGATGTTATTTATCTGGTGATGCTCAAAATGGACTCGGGCAGATTGAACATTGCATTCAGCTGTCTCTGACCCCAGGTAAGAATACACCCAATCAAATATTAATCATATTCTCATGTATGAAATATTGAAGCGAGAGGTCAGGTTACTTGCTCTTAGCAGCTCCACAGTACATTAAACAATGGGGGAGGCTCTGCTGGGTGCTCAGGGCGCGTGCTGGTCAGGTCAAGAACCCTCAACTTGTGACCTTGACTAACAACACTACTTATACACCAAATGTGCTTATACACTGTAATATTGATGTATGTATAACCGAGATCACAACAATAGTGAAATATACAGAGGTTTATAGAAAGCGTAGAGATCAAAGAAGGCAAATGCTTCATTCTTACTGTATGCGATAAGGTCCACTACTGAATAGTTTATATATATATATTATTTATCTGCCTTTTTCTTGAGTTACATTCCGTAACTCATTCCATACATTCCATATTATACGTTAGAGCTGCACTCACTATTCTGCTGATGGAGTCATGGGGTACATACATTACATTACTTATCCTGTACTGATCCTGAGGTACATCCTGTATTATAACCCAGAGCTGCACTCACTATTCTGCTGGTGCAGTCACTGTGTACATACATTAGTTATCCTGTCCTGATCCTGAGTTACATCCAGTATTATATTCCAGAGCTACACTCACTATTCTGACGATGCAGTCACTGTGTACATACATTACTTATCCTGTCCTGATCCTGAGTTACATCCAGTATTATATTCCAGAGCTACACTCACTATTCTGCCGATGCAGTCACTGTGTACATACATTACTTATCCTGTCCTGATCCTGAGTTACATCCTGTATTATACTCCAGAGCTGCACTCACTATTCTGCTGGTGCAGTCACTGTGTACATACATTACTTATCCTGTACAGATCCTGAGTTATATCCTGTATTATACTCCAGAGCTGTACTCACTATTCTGCTGGTGGAGTCACTGTGTACATACATTACATTACTTATCCTGTACTGATCCTGAGTTACATCCTGTATTATACTCCAGAGCTGTACTCACTATTCTGCTGGTGCAGTCACTGTGTACATACATTACTTATCCTGTACTGATCCTGAGTTACATCCTGTATTATACTCCAGAGCTGTACTCACTATTCTGCTGGTGCAGTCACTGTGTACATACATTACTTATCCTGTACTGATCCTGAGTTACATCCTGTATTATACTCCAGAGCTGCACTCACTATTCTGCTGGTGCAGTAACTGTGTACATACATTACTTATCCTGTATTAATCCTGAGTTACATTCACTACTTAGGAGTAAAAAATTTCTATCTCAGAAATTCCAAGAAAAACTGGGGGTCAGTCAGCACATCCAGGTATGCAGGTGCACGTCACATAGGTGTGGCTGCAAAATAGAATGGTAAAACATAAAAAATGCAACAGCACTCTGCGAACACAGACAATAAATTGAGTACATATAATACTGCCATACTCACCAGCTACACGATACTAGCGCTACATTGTAAATGTGAGATTCTTGGCAGATAATTTTGTACAAAAATTATCTGTGCCCGTTTGCCATACATCAAGGCGATCTCTTTAAGACAGGAACCTAACACTAAACGCCATAGTCACTAGGTGCCATAGCAGCCTCCATTAACTGTAGAGGATGTAGGCTCCACATGCATGCTAAGCCGACATTATATTGTACCTCTTATGGTGCCAAAATGGCCTCCACTGATTCAGGGAATGCTGGCTACACATGCATGCCGAGCCCACACAATATGATACCTCCTTGGTGCCACACTGACCTCCATAATGCTCAGGGAATGCAGGTTCCATATAATGCTGAGCCCACTCCGTTCCACCTCTCCTGGTACCAGTTGTTCTCCAATGCATATAGGGAGAGCAGGACACAGCTGGCTGACTCCACTACCATTTCGGTCGTGCACTCCTAACTAACCTGTTTGCCTTACTGGCTGATTTTAATTAGTGCTAGTATAAAGCTGTGTCCTGCTCTCCCTATATGCATTGGAGACCAACTGGTACCAGGAGAGGTGTAACAGAGTGGGCTCAGCATTATATGGAACCTGCATTCCCTGAGCGTTATGGAGGTCAGTGTGGCACCAAGGAGGTATCATAGTGTGTGGGCTCGGCTGCGGCCTCACATCAGGTGAGGCCGCAGACCGCAGACCGCATGGGCGCAGGCCTCTTGATGTACTGCGCCTGCGCGGGATCTCAGCCGTGGCGGAGCTTCACTGACTCACTCAGTGAAGTGAATATTAATTAGGTGGGCGGTCCGGGGCTCCAACGGAATCGCCGAGCCCGGGCTCCAGCAACGATGGTCAACTCCCCTTGGGTTCCTTAATGTAAGTGATTGACAGTTGATAAAAAACGATTTTTACACCACAAATCTTCATCTGTGCCCTATAACAATAACCATTTGGAGATCCTTATGATGAGATAAATCCAGTGGTATAAATAACTTAATATGGAAAATGGTGGTGACAGAATCTCTTTAACTATTTTCATTTTCTGAATTCCCAGAGAACCTCTTTAAGGTCCAAATGAATTTGATCTGCATCGCAAGTACCCTGATTGCCTTATAAACTCTCTTTCTCCCCTTTTCTCACAAAAACACTGAACTTTTTAGGCTATTACAACCTCAGGGTGGATTTGCAGGGATTTGAAGTTATATCAGTATGTGATTGGTAGGGTGTTTGAGAAGGTACTGGCGCTCGCAGTAGCGCCGAGGCCTTCTCTTAGCTTGACCTAGGCCACTTTTATCGGTCACATGGCCTAAGCACACCTCAGCCCCATTGATGTGAATAGGGATGAGCTGCAATACCAAACACGGCCACTATACATCATATGGTGCTGTGTTTGGTAAGTAAGGAGAAGGCTGCAGTGCCCCTGCCTTCTGAAACAGCTGATTGACAGGGGTCTCATGTGTCAGACCTGTACCAACCAGATACTATCAGTTAAAAAATCTGCAGGGAAACTGAAAGGTTACACAGTTTACAGCAGATCACTTGGGGATTCTCAACAGGGAACACTTTTTAATTAACAGTTTTTTTAGCAAGTGAGGATTGTCCAAAGCAGAGAACACCTTTAAAGGCTATAGACACAATTTTCAGCCATTTTTGAAATACAAGGGTTTAAATCAGTCTGTTTACAAAGTATCACTTCACAGTCCCGTCAGCTGACTGCTCATGTAGAGCCTTATCTCTGATCTCCTGATCTCAAAAACAGTAATTTAAGCCATATTCTTAAGGGACTCAGATCCTGCAGTGCCAGACATGTCCCCCTGTTTAGCTATAATGAGTGTTTATAAAGTCAGGAGATCAGAGATAAGGCTTCACATGAGCAGTCAGTTGATGGGAGAGTGACAGACTGAGTTTTAACCCTTGTATATCAAAAACGGCTGAAAATGTTTAATAAAGACCAATTGAAAAAATAAGTTTTAACCCAAAATCAGTAAAATGCTATCATAAGAAATGCCCAAAGGTGTCCATAGCCTTTAAACCAATGGCTTTAGTAGGCGCAAGAGAGCAGGTTATTTCAGCAGAAGAGAGAATGGATCATAAATGTTTTTTGCAGCATTTGAAGACTGCATTGCCGGGCAGCTGATGTAGAAATCAGGTATGAGGTATGAGCCACTAGAATGGTCCCTGGACAATAGCAGGTGTAAGGTCTCTTTCCACCTCCTACAAGGTGAAGAGCTGGGCTGGAATTACAACGTGCTTCCAGATAACCTCTCCATAGGTCCCACTAGAAGCCCGGCTCCTCTAGACCCATCCTGTGACCCAGAGTGCATTGCCTCTATGATCCGCTATGTGCATCCTTTGACTTATGAATCATTGGCAATAACTACCTTCCATGATTATATCACACATAGGAAATGATTGAAATAGTTTGTTACCATGACATTAGTTGGTTAGCGCTTTGTGGAAATATTCATTGCAGTTCTGCTTCTCCCATGTTCATCTTTATGTATTTCTGTATCTATTCTATTAACCTGTAGACAATGAGACAAGAATAATATTAATGAACCTAAAAGACAGGAAGGCGCAACAGCACCACCTAGTGGTGAACCGAGAAACGACCCAGGGTAGCAGAAAGGGACTCGCTTTCTTCTTGTCGAATAACTGCAATTATTTCAGCAAATTATCATTGATATTTTATAGAGAAGGTTCAGATAGTAAAAGTCAAACAATGAGAGACCCTACATCTACAGGGTCATCTGGGTGGTGCAGGATATTGCTCCTTTATCCCATTCAAACGCGGGTGCTGAGAGTTGGACCATCACCGATCTTAGTATCGAGATCAATATTCTGGACTTGAAAAAATTCTTTTAATAGAGTTACAAAATTATTTATCTGTTTATATTAATAATTAATTAATACGATTCATAAATTGTAAATTGGTTCTCAAGAGCAGACAGAATTTATATCTAAAGAAGTCTAACGTTCGGTGCTGATTATGTTCACAATCCAGGAGATACTGAATCTCCTTAGAGAGAGCATCTAAATGGCGTAAGGCGTTATAAACCAGGAAACTCTCCTCTGGAATTCTGGGAAGAGGCTATGCAAATGAGCTCTTAGCAAGCTCTGCCTCTAATACCACCAGATGTAAGGCAGCTGTCCAATAAGTCAACGTTCGACCTTTTAAACGGCATCTGTCAGCAGTTATGTATCTATGACCTTGGCTGTTGCATGTGCACTTGGCAGCTGAAGACATCTGTGTTGGTCCCATGTTCATATGTGTCCGCATTGCTGAGAAAAATGATGTTTAACTATATACAAATGAGCCTCTAGGAGCAACGGGGGCGTTACCATTACACCTAGAGGCTCTGCTCTCTTTGCAACTGCTACACCCCTGCACTTAGATTGACAGGACCAGGGGTGATGATGTTTTTACAGCCTGGTCCTGTCAAAGTGCAGAGGGTACGACAGTTGTAGAGAGAGGTGTAATGGCAATGCCTCCGTTGCTCCTAGAGGCTCATTTGCATATAATAAAACATCATTTTTATCAGCAATGTGGGCACATATGAACATGAGACCAACACAGATGTCTTCAGCTGCCAAGTGCACATGTAACAGGTCAGCCAGTGTCATAGGTACAAAACTGCTGACAGATGCCCTTTAAACAGGCCTTGAGACATGACTTGGATATTAAATAAGCCAGCACCTCATCTGCAGTCAGCTGTTTTGGGGTGATTGCCTCTCATCAATGCAAAGCAGAGAGTATTGGCTTAACTGGGTAAGAGGCCTAGGTCAGGATTTGGGGGATACTATATCTCCTTCTGGAGAGCGCCTATGAGACTCCTCATGCTGTTTAGGCACTCTACAAATCCTGACCTAGGCCTCTCACCCAAGCCAGTACTCTCTACTCTGCACTGATGAAGGGCAATCACCCCAATACAGCTGTCTGCAGATGAGGTGCTGGCTTATTTATTATCCAAGTCATGTCTCAAGGCCTGTTTAAAAGGTTGAACATTGACTTATAGGATAGCTGCCTTACATCTGGTGGCATTAGAGGCAGAGCTTGTTAAGATCTCATTTGCATATGTTCATATAATATAACTTTATAGTTATGGAAGGGACAGAGCACCAAATCACCTGCATAGACAAGAATGTAATTGTAAAGTCCCAGCTGCACACAGACACCACTAGAGGGAGCATATGAGCTCACTGCATACAGTTTACACTTTAAACTCTATAATAACACAGTATGCAGTACGGTCATGAGCTCCCTCTAGTGGTGACTGCAGGAAGCAAGATTTTTGTTTATTAATTTAACTCTATGCCAGGGATTTGCAGCTCTGAATCAGAAAAAAAACAAGTTTCTGACAGCTATAAAGATATATAATGAAGGCTCTGCATTGAAGGAAGTATGTACTCCATCAGAGCCTCGATATCTGCCTATTTGGGAGGTACTGTACCTATTTCAGGTGGGGTATACATCTCGAACCAAATGGTATCACTTTTATCATGTTCTTCGGGTCAGCTAGTCTCTGGTATGAGCCTACGAGTCTAGAAAACATGGCAGTTATGGGGCTTCTTATGGGGGCACTCAAACTGGAGAACATGAAAAATCTGCTGCAGTAGATTGTGGGACTTACCTTAGATTTCAGAATATTGGGGTCTATATTTTGTACTATGCATACTTCCTAACGTCATTTTAAAGAGTAACTGTCCCCCCTCTGACATATCTGTTTTAATCCTCTTCCCCATAAGGGACCCTCATTCTCATACTGTGTTGTGTCATCCCTCTATTATTCCTCCTGAATATTAATAAATAATTATGTGTGCATTACCATTCCCTCTTGATAAAAGGGTGCATCCCTACACCAACAGCACAGATTGGACAATGTCACACCCCTAAATGGTAACACTTGTCTATTCATTAAAAACTTTCTAGTAGGAATAACAGAGGAGCAGCACAACATACAGTTGTATGAAAAGATGCTCCAGAATTGATATACGGAGAATACAAGTATTCACTTACATAGATATGTCAGGAGAGGCAACAGGTCCTCTATAGGCCAAACGGGAACGCTCTGTATGCAAATCAGTGTAAGCTCCACCCATTTTTTGTTTCGTTTTCGTGACAGTTCGGTGAAAAGAGGGACTGTTGTCTTTTATGTATATATAATAACGTATGAGTGTGTATGCGACTAGGCTTAGGTATGAATGAAAGTGTGTGATTAAAATGGAGGTCCTGGTGCACCCCTAATGGGGAATAGGGGGAGTAATATGTGGCGTTTTTTAGCACCATATCGTTTCCATAATCCTAATTCTATGGACCCTTATATAACATATGCTCCTGTCCCCATACATTGCTCATAAGCTGTGGCAGATATGCTAAAAATCTAGAACTAAAAGTGACATATCACCCTCTCCTATGTGCCGCTGCTATCATCACCCCCATCATCCATGTCTCAGAAGCGATTTTCCTCTCTGATTAGTCTTCACGTGCGAGCGTTTCCTCGTGGTGCGGAGAACTCGCCTGCTGTACTGCGTGTTACTTCAGTTAACCTTTCTAATTATTGGCATATTCGCTTTTCACCGGATGCCGGAGTTCAAGGTGCTAATGAGAAGAGCAATAATCATATAATGAGATGTCTCCGGAAAGCATTATCATCCACTGCTTGGCCTCAAAGGTATCATCTTGTTTATTAGTTTCTTCTCGTTTTTCGTTGAACTATATTAAAGGATTTTTTTAACCTTCTCCTGTCTGTCCATGTAATTAATAATTGTTGCCGTTTTCAAGTCGGCCACTAGATGTCAGCATAATAGACTACAGTCCACAAGAGCATCTCATTTTACAACCTACAGCACTAGTAAGGCCGATGCTGCGTCTGGCACTGTTATAGGGATACTCTTTCTGTGCCACCTTTAGGGACATTGTGGCAGGCACTGTTTTAGGCATAGTCTTTCTGTTATATTTATAAGAACACTGTGGCAGGCACTGCTACAGGGATGTTCTTTGTGCTACACCTGTAGGGACATAATGGCTGGCACTGTTATAGGGTTGCTCTTTGTGCTACAGCTGTAGGGACATAATGGCTGGCACTGTCATAGAGTTGCTCTCTGTGCTACACCTGTAGGGACATAATGACTGGCACTGTTATAGGGATGCTCTTCCTGTGCCACCTATAGGAACACTGTGACAGGCACTGCTGTAGGGATGCTCTTTCTGTGCCACCTATAGGGACATTGTGGCAGGCACTGTTGTAGGGATGTTCCTTTTGTTACACCTATAGGGACATTGTGGCAGGCACTGTTTTAGGCATAGTCTTTGTGTCATATCTATAGGAACACTGTGGCAGGCACTGTTATAGGGATGTTCTTTGTGCTACACCTGTAGGGACATAATGGCTGGCACTGTTATAGGGATGCTCTTTCTGTACCACCTATAGGGACATTGTGGCAGGCACTGTTGTAGGGATGTTCCTTTTGTTACACCTATAGGGACATTGTGGCAGGCACTGTTTTAGGCATAGTCTTTGTGTCATATCTATAGGAACACTGTGGCAGGCACTGTTATAGGGATGTTCTTTGTGCTACACCTGTAGGGACATAATGGCTGGCACTGTTATAGGGATGCTTTTCCTGTGCCACCTATAGGGACATTGTGGCAGGCACTGTTATAGGGATGCTCTTTGTGCTACACCTGTAGGGACATAATGACTGGCACTGTTATAGGGATGCTCTTTCTGTGCCACCTATAGGGACATTGTGGCAGGCACTGTTATAGGGATGCTCTTTGTGCTACATCTGTAGGTACATAATGACTGGCACTGTTATAGGGATGCTCTTTCTGTGCCACCTATAGGGACATTGTGGCAGGCACTGTTGTAGGGATGTTCTTTTTGTTACAGCTATAGGGACATAATGGCTAGCACTGTTAAAGAGATGCTCTTCCTTTTCCACCTATAGGGACATTGTGGCAGGCACTGTTGTAAGGATGATCTTTTTGTTACCCCTATATGGACATAATGGCTGGCACTGTTAAAGGAAACTCTTTCTGTTACACCTATAGGGACACTGTGGCAGCTGCTAAAGGGATGCTCTTTGTGCTACACCTGTAGGGACATAATTGCTGGCACTGTTATAGAGTTTCTCTTCCTTTGACACCTATAGGGACATTGTGTCAGGCACCGTTGTAGGGATGTTCTTTTTGTTACACCTATAGGGACATTGTGGCTGTCACTGTCGTAGGGATGCTCTTTCTGTGCCACCTATAGGGACATTGTGGCAGGCACTGTTGTAAGGATGTTCTTTTTGTTACACCTATAGGGACATAATGGCTGGCACTGTTAAAGGAAACTCTCTGTTACACCTATAGGGACATTGTGGCAGGCACTGTTGTAAGGATGTTCTTTTTGTTACACCTATAGGGACATTGTGGCAGGCACTGTTATAGGTATGCTCTTTGTGCTGCACCTGTAGGAACATAATGGCTGGCACTGTTATAGGATGCTCTTTCTTATAAACCTATGGGGACACTGTGGCTGACACTGTTGTAGAGATGCTCTTTCTGCTACATATATAGGGGCACTGTTGCAGGGATGATCTTTCTGTTACACCTGTAGCACCACTGTGGCAGGCACTGTTATAAGGATGCTTTTTCTGCTATATACAACTATAAGGACATGATGGCTGGCACTGTAATAGAAATGCTTTTTCTGATACACCACTGTGGTTGGCACTGTTGTAAGGATACTCTTTCTACGTTATCTCCAGAGATCTTGTGGCTGGTGCTGATATAGAATCCTTGTAGGAGAACCACCCATAGTGCCCCTATTACAGTGCCATGTACTAATGTCCCTATAGCTGTGTCCTCCAAACTGGTGCATGTGTAGACCGCGCAGCAGTTTGTTCCTGATTTTTTATTGATCCCACTCGCTGCCACGGAATTAACGAATGTTTGGTGACCAGGTTTAAAAATCTAATTAACAGAGATATTAAACACATTAAATGACGACGGATATAAATGTCACTGCTGCCGAGAACATCCTCGTATCTCTGCAATATGCATGAAGATCAGCGGCAAATGTATTGTAAGACACAAGCATCAAAGGCCCGCTCTGCTGTCACGCTACAGAAGAGGGAGATCATAGACGTTTCCACACGGATAAAATCCAATTATGACTTTAAAGGACGGAATTTACAGCGCTTTGCTGGGAGCAGGGGTTATGTAAAGCTTACATCACTAAGCTCCTTAGTGCCGAGATCCAGCGCAGATCGTTCCCTGACCTCTTTTGTCTTTCAGAATGGTAGAAGACGTCCAGCAGAAATCAAACGATCTTCAAGGAAGAGAAATGGAGTCTAGCTGAAATGGAGATTTACTGCGACAATGAGTGAGGGGAGGAGGGGTAATGACTGGATGTAAAGTTAGTCCAGGGGCATACAGTTTTTAGAGTTTTTTCCTAATATACTTTCCCAGTTCCCTCATAGACACTTGTCTGCCATTTGCCACCACTAGGTGGAGCTCTGCATGACAGCATACATGATTTGGAGCTTTTTCCCTAATATACTTTGTAAGTGTCATGTTCTAACGAGGAACAACCACCGCTAGAACATATCAGGGATAAACACACAAGCACACTTGCCAAGACATGACAGTAAGCTAGTGTCTATATAGAGGAAGCCTGTGTCTATATAGTTGAATTTATCTACTGCGATGTTGTCCATGTTATATGTGTAATATGGTTTTGTATTTGTCATGTATGTTGTGGTAATCTGTCATTGTGTGTATATTTATTGTAATTTTGTACTTTTTATATGTATGTCATAGGCCGTGATCAAGGTCCGGGATGGACCGAAACGTTGGCCAATTTTGAGATGTGGATTACATTAATAAACTAATTGTCCTGTTTTCTACTAACTACTAACGAGTGCCGTGATTTGTACATATGAAATTGGGGTAGTGACCCGTCACTGAGCACCGTATCCGAAAGTGGAGTGCCAACCAAATTTGTTTTATAGTATATCTCGTTGTGTTTGAGCACCCATCAATGTCGACAACAACGTTTGCTTACGATTCTGCTACAGCGGATAATATAGTCGCACAGGTTACTTTACCTAATGACTTTCTACATATCGCACATAATGAGTTCCGTTCCAGAGACTGGGAGAGAGAAATGAAAAAAGTGATTGCTTCAGAATTGCATTGCACGACCCTAGCGGAATATTATAAAAATGCTATGATCCCTAGAGGCCTACGTGTCCATCTACGTCCTAATTTGTTTCCAAATAACAAGGCATATCGGGACAAGTTTGAAACCATTATTAATAAATGCTCAATGGACATTATTGTCCTGAGCATTGAATTTCTTCAACAGGCTATTGTGGAGTCCCGTGAGAAACTAACCACTATTGAGGCTCAATTTGTGTCTACAACTTCAGTACAGGAGTGGAGTGATCTTAAGAGTAAAACGGAAAAAAATCTTGATGAATATAAAAAATATATACAACAGACCAAAAGATCCAAATATTTGAGAGACACAGAAGATTATCAATTAAAAAGGATCTATCGATGGCAGTGGCAGGAGCCTGGCTCTTCTGCATCTTATGTACCGTTTCTGGATTATGCCTCTTCTTCTTCAGGCAGCGAACGATCAAACCAACGACGACCAAATCGTTTTTTTCAGAGGAGAGGGCAGAGATCCAGACGAAGATTTCCAGGACCCGCCGGGGAAGAGGCTCCTCCAGTGCCCGATGTACCCAATGTACAGACTCGGTCACAAACTCGGACCTGGTAATTAATATTTCATCTCGATTGTTGTCTCCATCTGAGCATTCATTACTTACTAAAGGTTTATCTTTTTGTCCCTCAAGTAGATTTCAAAGTTTTGTATTTGAACAGGAATTGCATAGATTTTATCGCGCTTTGCGCCTGAAAACGCATTTTGGTCAATCTATATTGCCTTCTGTCACTTTGCCTGTCCAAAATGTTTCTCCTTTATCAATAACACAACTTGGTTTGAGAAATAGTAGTCGATTTATGCCTCCTAGAACGTACCATGGTGTTGAAGCTTTCATTGAGATAGTTGATAGAGAGATACATTCGGTCATTGACCATTGTAATAGAGGTGCCTTTCCCTTGTCTGCCAACTTGAGTAATGCTGAGATTCAAGCTTTGAATGATTTGCAAAAAGATAAGTCCATCACAATCAAGCAGGCAGACAAGGGAGGGGCCATTGTGATAATGGATACATCTTACTATATACAAGAGGTATCTAGACAACTTTCAGATAGTTCCACCTATCAAAAGGTTTCAGTGAACCCGACACACAAAGTTCAGCAATTAATTGATGCGGTGTTGGATGAATCACTTGCGCAGGGTGTAATTGATGAAGCTACTCATATTTTTTTGCACAAGGAGCATCCCATTGTTCCTGTACTATATATTCTTCCAAAGATACACAAGGATTTAAATAGACCACCGGGTCGCCCGATTGTGGCTTCCACGGATTCTATTCTGGCTCCACTTTCTGTATTTTTGGAAAAAATATTAACTCCTATAGTAAAGACTACTCCGTCTTTCCTCTTAGATACATCTAACTTTTTGAATGTACTTCAGTCAATAGATTGCATTCCAACTCAGGCCATCCTGATTACACTAGATGTTAATAGTTTGTATACGTCCATCTCTCATACACAAGGAATTGGGGCTGTTGAGTTTTATCTATCGCAGACTTCTCTTACCATTGATGCACAATCCTTTTGTTTAAAACTCTTAGAATTAGTATTATATAACAACTTTTTCATGTTTGGTGATGACTATTATATACAGAGGAGGGGCACCGCGATGGGGGCCAACGTGGCTCCGCCGTATGCAAATCTCTTTATGTCTAAATTTGAGTTGGACTTCGTCTATACACATCATCTTTATAAAAAATTTGCGCTAGTTTGGCGCCGTTATATCGACGATGTCTTTTGCATCTGGACTGGTGATGTCGACTCTTTCCAGGTGTTCTATCAATATCTGAATACAGTGGATAGTGATTTGCAATTTACGGCCCACGTTGACCCCCACGCGGTGAACTTTCTTGACACCTTGGTAATGAAAGATGAAGGTGGCCGGTTGAGTACCGATCTTTTTGTCAAACCTACTGATCGTAATGCATTACTACTCTATTCGAGTTCTCATCCACAAAACACGAAGAATTCTCTACCACGATCTCAGTTTATGAGGGTCAAACGGATTGTGGGTGATCCTGTGACCAGACAAACTCGATTACAAGAGATGGCTCAAAAATTTCAGAGACGTGGATATCCTAGACGTCTTCTTGATAGAGAATTGGAACCTGATGATTTGTCTGGTCGCAAACGTGACCAATCCACTTCACGTATCTCTTTTGTAGTGACATACCATTCTATGGTCCCTAAGATACAACAGGTCTTGCACAAACATTGGATGCTTTTACAAAAATCTTACCCTACTATACCCGAATTCTTGGAACCAGTACGCATTTGTCACAAACGTTCCAGGAATCTTCGGGATAGTCTAATAAAGGCAGACATTGGCCCTTTGAGATCTATAACACGACAGACTTCTCTGGCTACACCTAAACGTGGAACTTTTCCCTGTCTTGGTTGTGCACAGTGTACACATGTCATAAAGGGTCAAACCTTCACTCATCCCAGGTCAGGAAAAACGTACCAGAGTAGGGGTTTTTTCACTTGTGCATCAACATATGTGATTTATTTAATCAAGTGTCCATGCGGTCTCGCATACATTGGGGAGACTTCCCAGTGTGTGCGAGACCGCATTAGTAAGCATAAATCAGACATTAGGTGCAAAAAGGGTGATCTTCCAATTCCGCATCATTTTCTGAGAGCACAACATAGTATTAGTCAACTCAAATTTCAGGTTGTTGAACAAATTTTGCCTCCGAGACGAGGTGGCGACCGGAAAGCCATCTTACGTAGAAGAGAGGCTTTCTGGATTCATGAATTAAAAACATTACATCCACTTGGCTTGAATCGTGATTTTGATATAGGTATTTAACTTAGTTTATAATATGCTTTGTATTTTGTTTTCAATTATTTAGATGTATCCAACCCAATCCAATACAGGTAAAGAATTTTCTAGTATTCTTTATATACTAACACACTAATAGTTGGTTGTATCATATTCTAACTATAAGATGTTTAAATACACCGCCATAATGGATATCGAATGTGTTTCAACATATATTTGGCATTATAACTAATACCATTAGGTAGTTACTTTGTTGAATTTTGATTCAATGCCACAAATTAGGGGTTGTTATATCTTTGCCAGTTGGTATTGGTGGGCTATTTTTTAGTCTGAAGCGATTCTGCAATGCTATAGATAAGTTAAAAGTACCCTAATGACATTGGGGCATTCTCTCTGCCCTTAATGCGCTTCTTTGTTCCATTGCGCATGCGCTGGTAGTCCCGATCACGTGACCAATCTGCCGATCACGTGGTCGCGGCTCTTTTCGCGCCTTTTTGCTCTTTAAATAACGGCGCCTGCGCTCTGATGAGTTGCAGACGCCATCTATATTGCTTCCTTATCCACTAACGGTATGTATCTGACTTAGATCTCTTTCACTGTCACTGTATGTATATTAATCATGACGATTTTGATTTATGTTCGATGTGTCTACTTATTGAGTGATGTGGACCTTTGGATATGGATTTATTGATCTTTTAAACTGTGGCCCTATGGAGACTTTAGTTCAATATATGAGATATCTATCTATTGTGTGTTCTAGACATGGCATGTTGTTTAGGTCCCCTCTATACAGGATTTTAATGGAGGACATATACTAAATAATTGTTATATATATTTCAATATGCCATCTCTAGTCATACTAAGTATCATGATCATGTGTTCTAAATTAGTTCTTATTGGTGAACATGGGGCTACATTAACTATACCAATTGGTTCGATGCAACCTTTCTTTGTGATGACTACTTTTAAAGGAAGCCTGTGTCTATATAGTTGAATTTATCTACTGTGATGTTGTCCATATTATATGTGTAATATGGTTTTGTATTTGTCATGTATGTTGTGGTAATCTGTCATTGTGTGTATATTTATTGTAATTTTGTACTTTTTATATGTATGTCATAGGCCGTGATCAAGGTCCGGGATGGACCGAAACGTTGGCCAATTTTGAGATGTGGATTACATTAATAAACTAATTGTCCTGTTTTCTACTAACTACTAACGAGTGCCGTGATTTGTACATATGAAATTGGGGTAGTGACCCGTCACTGAGCACCGTATCCGAAAGTGGAGTGCCAACCAAATTTGTTTTATATGACAGTAAGCTAGAACCTGGATCAGCAGGTAAGGGACCAGTGACAAGAAATACCAGTGGACCAAGTGCATCGGTTTTACTTGGCGCCAAACCCAGAGGGCCGAGACACAGTGAGCCCCATTTTTCACAGAGCTCCAGATGGTAGGGATGGACTTAGCCAAGGCTTAGTAGTTGCACCTCCATGATGGCCCTGGAGTACTTGGCCATTTACCTGCAGAGACTGCTGGAAAGGCATCAGCAGTAAACACAAACAGGACTGGAACCCGAGCATGCTACTGGAACCCGGACAACAGAACAGGACCAATAAGACAGGACAAACAGGAACCGTACACAAGCAGCTGCCTGGACCCCATGCGGAACGACACATGGCAGTCGCAGTCAGAACTGTACACAGACTAGATTTCCTCCCTCTGGAGAACCCAGAAGCCCTCGCATGAAGGCAAAGACAGGACAAGCAGATACCTGTTCCCCATGCAGAGTTAGTCCATGGGCAGACGGACAGCTGCACACAAACTCGATGTCCTCCCTCCGAAGAACTCAGGAGCCCTCTCACAAAGGCACAGACAAACCTGACAGGTAGAGAAGCAGTAGCACTTCCAGGCTAGACATGAATAGCACATGTCTGTTCCCCATGCGGAGCTGCACAGACATGGGGATGTCTGGACTCCATGCAGGATGATACATGGCAGTCCAGACACAGAACTACGGACGAGACATGGCACGGACATGAAAATGTCTGGACACCTTGCAAGACGATGCATGGCAGTCAAACACCAAACACACAACCAGACTAACCACACATAGAACCAGGCAAGGCAGGAAGACCAGGTGACCTCAATGACATAGTAGGTGGTCACACAAACAGGGCAGATGGAATCACCCAGGTAAGGTGCATAGCTCCTGTACCCAGCAAGGCTGGAGACAGACACCTCTAAACCCAGGCATACAGGTATATGCGGAATCCACCACAGCCAGTACGCCCGAGAGCTACTAAAGCGAGCAACACGGCAACCCGTCTCACAGTGAACTATAAAGTGACAGTAAGGCTCTAAAGCTTTGATTCGTTAGTACATAGGGGCATTCCCCAGTTCCCTCATAGACACTTATCTGCCATTTGCCACCACTAGGGGGAGCCCTGCATACAACAGCATGAATGATTTGGAGCATTTTCCTAATATACTTGATAAGGATCTAATGTTCTGATTTTGTAGTGCAGCATGCCATTATATTGTTCCCTTATAGACACTTATCTGCCTATTTCCAGCACCAGGTGAAGTTCTACATACAACAGCATCAGCGATTGGAGTATTTTCCTAATATATTATAAGGGCCTTATAAGCCCTTGTTTGTCTATTTCAACCACTAGGGGGAGCTCTGCATACACCAGCATCAACGATTTGGAGTCTTTTCCTAATATGCTTGATGAGGCTCTAATGCTGTGATTCTTTAGTACATAGCGGCATTCCCCAGTTCCCTCAAATACACTAGTCTGCCATTTGCCACCACTAGGGGGAGTTCTGCATACGACAGCATAAATGATTTGGAGCTTTTTCCTAATATACTCGGTAAGGCTCTAAAGCTGTGATTTTTTAGTACATAGTGGTATTAACCAATTCCCCCATAGACACTCGTCTGTCATTTGCCACCACTAGGGGGAGCTCTGCATACAACAGATTACATTATTTGCAGCTGTTTCGTAATATACTTGGTAAAGTTCTAATGCACTGATTCTTTAGTACATAGGGGCATTCCCCAGTTCCCTCATAGACACTTGTCTGCCATTTGCCACCACTAGGGGGAGCTCTGCATACAACAGCATAAATGATTTGGAGCATTTTCCTAATATACTTGGTAAGGATCTAATGTTCTGATTCGTTAGTGCAGCATGCCATTATATTGTTTCCTTATAGACACTTATCTGCCTATTTCCAGCACCAGGTGAAGTTTTACATACAACAGCATCAGTGATTGGAGTATTTTCCTAATATACTTGATAAGGCTGTAAAGCTTTGATTCTTTCGTATATAGAGCCATTCCCCTGTTCACTTATAAACACATGTCTGCCATTTGTGACCACTAGGGGGAGCTCTGTGTACAACAGTATAAATGATTTGGAACTTTTTTTTAATATACTTTATAACGCTGTAATGCTCTGCTCTTTATTGCATAGTGAAGCTGTCCTGTTCCCTTATATACACTTATCTGCCTGGTTCCACCACTATGGAGCACCCTGGACACAGCATCATAAATGATTTGGAGCCCTTGACAAGGCTCTAACGCTCTGATACTTCTGTACAGAGTACTGTTACCCAGTAGACACTTGTCTGCGTGTTTCCATCACTAAAGGGGGCTTTGTATACAGCTTGATAAATGAATTGGAGCTTGTTTTTCTAATGCATTTTATAAGGCTCTAATGTACTGATCTTAGGGGACAATGTGGATCCCCTGTTGCCCTTGAGACAAAAAATGCTGTCTGCTTGTGTCCACCACTCGATATTGGTCTGTGCACAGCAGTATATGCTTACTGTATTATTGGTCAGAATAAAAGCCACATACACATTGCCCCCTAGTGGTGGTAATAGACATCCAAGATTTGTAAATCTGTTGTTTATTTTACCTAGAGACTTTCTCCCACTATTGTATCCATCAATCACTGCTTGGAGGTGGCTCTCACTTTCTACCTTACCAGAAGAACCAGGGTCCACACATCTCTGTTCCACAAGATGAGGAAGCCGGCTGTGATCAAATCTAAGCAGTGACTGGAGTCTCATAGATGTGAATGGAGATGGTCACTAGCATCCAAATCTCTATTAAAGTGGCATTTATCAAGTAGACAAAGATACTACAAGGCTATTACTAATGTATTGTGATTCTCCATATTGCCTCCTTTGCTGGTTTGATTCATTTTTCTATCACATTATACACATTGGTCCTATCCATGGTTAGGACCACCCTGCAATCCAGCAGCAGTGGTCGTGCTTTACACTAAAGGAAAAAGCGCCGGCCTATGTGAGCCTCCATGGTCCCAGCCACCAGAGAGGCCGCCACCTTTTCCTGTAATGTATAAGCACAACCACCGCTGTTAGATTGCAGGGTGGTCATAATCGCTGGATATGAGCAGAGTATAATGTGATGGAAACATGAATCCAGCCAGTAAAGGAAGCAATATGGTATTAACTTTATCTACATGATAAATGCCATTTACTGTCTATATGATGTGTTTGTTTGGGTAGGGGGGGTCTAACCACTGGGACTTGACTATCTATCTATCTATCTATCTATCTATCTATCTATCTATCTATCTATCTATCTACCCATTCATCCATCCATCTATCTATCTCATATCTATCTATCTATCTATCTCATATCTATCTATCTACCCATTCATCCATCCGTCTATCTATCTCATATCTATCTATCTAAAAATCCAAGAACGAGGCAGCACTCCAGGCTTGTGCAAAAAGTGGATTTATTCCATGCAACGTTTCAGCTCTCTCAATGGAGCCTTTGTCTCTATCTATCTATCTATCTATCTCATATCTATCTTCCCATTCATCCATCCGTCTATCTCATTATCTATCTATATATCCATCCGTCTATCTATCATCTATCTATCTTTCTATCTATTATTCTATCATATCTATCTATCTATCTTTCTATCTATTATTCTATCATATCTATCTATCTATCTATCTATCTATCTATCTATCTATCTATCTATCTATCTTTCTATCTATCTATCTATCTTTCTATCTATCATCTATCCATTGTGATTGTCGGGTAACCCAGTGTCGTATGCCCTATTAGGGAATTCTAGGTTAATACAGGAGGTTCTCTGTTCAGGTTCCGCATCTTTTGGTCAGGGTGTAGAGCAGTTACATAGGACATCTCTCGTTATGGAGGACCTCTCCTGTCCTGCATTACACAGACAATGGACATTGTCTAATACTTCATTGCTCCAGTGATGGCGCTGCAGGGAAACTGAACACTTACTGTAAGATTCCTTGAGCTGATCACTGGAGATCTCATCAGGGGGCACTTTGTTAGCTGCCTTTTTTACAAGGGGGTCCCTCTAAAAAGTAGGTACTGTTTAACATGAGGACCCCTGTGAGCTTTCTTTATGCATAATCAGAACCCCCGTTTGGGTTTGCTCTTACAGTTATTACACTGGATATGTGGGGTTTCTCTGTAAAATGTGGATGAGATTTCTTACAGGGTACCTAAACCTTCACTGAAAGCACAGAAGATCTGTACTCCACATACTTCAAAAGTAAAGCAGAACCAATGCAAACAAAAGACAGGCTATCTGCAATTGTTTATTATATCTTGTAGTCCCCAACCACCGGGCCGCGGCCCAGGACCGGGCCCTGAATCGATGTCAGCCGGGCCGCGGCGGTGGCAGGGGACAAGGAGATAAGCGCTTCCATTGTGGAAGCGCTCATCTCCATAGTCATCTGTATCGCCGTCCTCAGGACGGCGATAAAGATGCCTGTGCTGCGGTGGGGCAGGGAGAGGCGTCTCCCCTGCCCATTCCTCTGATAGGCTGCAGGCCTAGTGCCTGTAGCCTATCAGAGGCCAGCTCAGGCGGTGCGATGACGTCATTGCGCCGCCTGAGCCGTGCAGAGCGGAACACTGGCCAGAGGAGGCCTGCATCGCAGCGCTGCCAGGCTGATGGAGGCAAGTATAAGTGTTTGGGTTTTTTTTATTATACAAAACTGAAGGAGAGGAGCACTATGGGCACTACTGTGTGGGGGCACTATGCTACTCTAACTACTGTGTGGGGGCACTATGCTACTCTAACTTCTGTGTGGGAGCACTATGCTACGCTAACTACTGTGTGGGGGCACTATGCTACTCTAACTTCTGTGTGGGGGCACTATGCTACTCTAACTACTGTGTGGGGCACTATGCTACTATAACTACTGTGTGGGGGCACTATGCTACTATAACTACTGTGTGGGGGGCACTATGCTACTCTAACTACTGTGTGGGGGCACTATGCTACTATAACTACTGTGTGGGGGCACTATGCTACTCTAACTACCGTGTGGGGGCACTATGCTACTCTAACTTCTGTGTGGGGGCACTATGCTACTCTAACTACTGTGTGGGGGCACTATGCTACTCTAACTACTGTGTGGGGTCACTATGCTACTCTAACTACTGTGTGGGGGCACTATGCTACTCTAACTACTGTGTGGGGGGCACTATGCTACTCTAACTACTGTGTGGGGGGCACTATGCTACTATAACTACTGTGTGGGGGGCACTATGATACTCTAACTTCTGTGTGGGGGCACTATGCTACTCTAACTACTGTGTGGGGGGCACTATGCTACTCTAACTACTATGTGGGGGCCACTATGCTACTCTAACTTCTGTGTGGGGGCACTATGCTACTCTAACTACTGTGTGGGGGCACTATGCTACTCTAACTACTGTGTGGGGGCCACTATGCTACTCTAACTACTGTGTGGGGGGCACTATGCTACTATAACTACTGTGTGGGGGCACTATGCTACTATACCTACTGTGTGGGGGGCACTATGCTACTATAACTACCGTGTGGGGGGCACTATGCTACTATAACTACCGTGTGGGGGCACTATGCTACTATAACTACTGTGTGGGGGCACTATACTGGTATACCTACTGTGTGGGGGCACTATACTGGTATACCTACTGTGTGGGGGCACTAATGGGGAATAACTACTGTGTGGGGGCACTAATGGGGAATAACTACTGTGTGGGGGCACTAATGGGGAATAACTACTGTGTGGGGGCACTAATGGGGAATAACTACTGTGTGGGGGCACTATGCTCTGCCCCCCAACAACCGCAGCGCCCCCCATCCAAACACACCCGACCCCCCCCCCCTTCCCCCCGGGGAAATTGTCTAGCGAGAAACCGGGCCTTGGTGCAAAAAAGGTTGGGGGCCACTGCTGTAATGTCATATTACAACATGTAAGCTCATAAGCTATGGTTGGCATTTGGAATGGAACTTTCTATTCCATTCCTCCCCTCTTGGTGGAAGTGGGTTGGTCCTACTTCCTGTCAGGAGGGGGATCTATAGAGATTTCTGGAGTGAGTTAGCTGAGCAAACCTGGAGTGAGGGATCGCGTCCATCTGCTCCATGGGCTTTGGGACTAGAGACCATCGCGACTGTGAGGACCACTACTCCAGGGAGACTACAGGGTCCTAGGTCACAGAAGATCTGCAAGCTATAGCATACAAAGTCAGCAGAGTGATCAGCACTACAGCTATACAGACTTTGCTGCAGGTGAGGGGATAACTAGTTAAGACACCCATCACCACATCACACAAGTGACTCCTATAGCAACAAGTGCCAGCTTATTGCTGATAAAGAAGGGAAGGAGAGAAGGACTATGCTAGAGTGCTATTGTCTGCCATCTTGCCTGCCACCATTCCTCATCAGCTGGAGATGCAGACAGTGCACCTTGTAGAGACAACAGCTGGAGGTACTGTAATTTATCCTTTATTTTAAGTAAAGAAAAATGTTTGTAATTCTTCTGCCTCTGTCCGATTCCTTATAATCGCTTTTTCACGGCAACAAACCCCTGAGGGAGTACACAACATCTCATCAGGAGCACTACCACTCCCATCCTCTGCACCGGCTCCTCAGGGTCTTACCCTTTAAATTCCTCATCTAGTTTTCTAGTACTGTACAAAGCTGAAGATTTGCTGCACCCAAATCCACACTGGCAAATTTGCCCTTAAGGGGGTTATGCTATGAGTGAGGCAAAAAATGAAAAATCAGACATCATATAGTCCATGATAATCTCTTTCTAACAAAGCTAGAACCAGCCCTGTACCTCACATGGATCCAGAGATCTCTCCATTCATTGCTTAATTTGTTTTGCTACATTTATTACAGGCTGACAGCTAAGGGGATGTGTCCTTTCTGCTGCAGCTCAGAGTGCATGTCCTTTCTCAGGGTGAATGGACTATGTTCTCATCACGGGCATCTATGCCTCTTTTGCTGCAACCCATTATCCTATTGGCCTTGGCAGCAGCTGTCTGACACTGGTTTCTACAGCTTAGTTTGCTGTTCACTAAAATTCCTAGGTCCTTTTCCATGTCAGTGTTACCCAATGCTTTACCATTTAGTATGTACTGGTGACTTGCATTATTCCTTCCCATATGCATAACTTTACATTTGTCAGTGTTAAACCTCATCTGCCACTTCTCTGCCCAAGCCTCCAGTCTATCTATTCTATCTATTATAATAAAGTAAAGAGAATATCTCACTGGAGTATTGGTAACAGAAGGTACATTACAAAAGAAACCATTTCTTTTTGTGCTGAATAACATTAACATAGCATTTATTGGTGGCACAACTAACGCTGTGGTTTTCTGTCATGAATTTCACACTTTTGCAATGCAGAAGCCAAAACCTGCAGCATTTCTGCTATGAATTTGGTGCAGATTTTACTGTTTTGGACCCTTCGTTTCTGGTCATACCCTAAAATTTAGGAGATTTTGCATCTTTATCAACCCTGTAGGATTACAAATTGGACATAACTTGTTCCAAACAGCAGAGGTCAAAGGTTAATGTCTGTGATCAGCGATAACCCCAATCGCAGACATTTAACCCTTCAAATGCCGCAGTCATAACAAAACCTGTAAAACTATATGGAACCTGTGTTTTTTTTTTCCTTATTCAACCTATTTTTTTCCTAGCTTTCCACTACATAGTATGCAATATTAAATGGCACCATTAAAAATTACAACTTGTCCTGCAAAAAAAACAAGCCCTCATACAGCTACATGAACGAAAAAATAAAATACTTTGGGCTCCAGAAAGACTGGAAGTTAAAAAAAAAAAAAACAACACAGAAAATACTCTGGGGCTCAAGGGGTTAATCTATGGTCACTCAAAATAACTAAGAAAGTATCTGCCTAAAAAGAGCGAAAGACAGAGAAAAGAGAATTGTAGCAACAGTTCCACATGTGTCCACCAGATGGCGCCTTTTCCTGGCAGCCATAGAATAACACTCTTCACAAACTAATCTCTCCTTGATGTACCCGTAACCTGACAACTTGAAATTGATAGCAGCATTGAAAAATAATTAGTTGAATAAATATCAAGTTATGTCCTTAAATGTCCTGAAATCCTCTGCTCAAAATGCAAAAATATGCTTATTCTTAAAGTGCACCCCGAACAAGAATTTCTCCAGAATCCATATTATTTAACGACTTGTGAATATTAATTCACTCAGGACCAGGAAGTGTCTAATATAAAGAAACTCTGACCCGTCCCCCGTCATTCTGGATGGAGTGGGCAGGCAGACGCTGGCGAGTGATGTCATTAGTAGTGCCCACTCCAGGTAACGCAATTATTGGTTGGTTTCCGCAGATTCCATTTTACGCCTATTTTGCAGCAAACAGAAAAGTTTTACAGAAAGTTCTCCTGCTGAAATTGAGACGTCATATCTATACCTGGAGATGTAATCCACCGGCCGCAGGGAGCTTGTCATCTCCTCCTCCACTTTTACATCTCCTTCTTGTTATTTGTATTGATTTTAGGATTTCACCAAATTCAATATTTTCTGAAGGACGCAGATCCTAATCATTTCTAGCAACGTCAACTCTAGAAGCGCCGGTTAATAGTAGGAGATTATTAGAGGTTTCTGTAAAGCCCTCAGTCAGACTTATACATTTATGAGGTTCTTAAGTCTTCCAGATTTACATAGAGGATGGCGGACCGTGATGTCTCGTGTAAGGCTCCTTTGGATCTTACTCATAGGTTATAAAGAAAGAAGTGGCGAGGAAGGAAGGAAGGAAGAGAGGTAGGGTGGAAGGGATGGGAGAAAGGAAGGAAGAAAAGGAGGGAGGCAGGAAGGGATATAGACAGGGAGGCAGGAATTTAGGAAAGGAGACAGGAAGGAAAGTAGGAAGGTAGACAGGAAGGAGGAAGGGTGGCAGGAAGGAAGAGAAGGAGAAGGGAGGGAAGCATGAAGAGATAGAGGAAGGGAGGCAGGAATTTAAAGAAGACAGGAAGGTAGATAGATAGATAGATAGATAGATAGATAGATAGATAGATACGAAGGAGGAAGAGTGGCAAGAAGGAAGGAAGAGAAGTAGGGAGGAAGGAAGGAAGGAAGAGGCAGGAAGGAAGAGAAGGAGAAGGGAGGGAAGCATGAAGAGATAGAGGCAGGGAGGCAGGAATTTAAAGGAGACAGGAAGGTAGATAGATAGATAGATAGATAGATAGATAGGAAGGAGGAAGAGTGGCAAGAAGGAAGGAAGAGAAGTAGGGAGGAAGGAAGGAAGGAAGGAAGGAAGGAAGGAAGGAAGGAAGGAAATCAGGAAGGGATAGAGGCAGGGAGGCAGGAATTTAGGAAAGGACATAGGAAGGAAAGAAGGAAGGTAGACAGGAAGGAAGGAAAGGAAGGAGGAAGGGTGGCAGGAAGGAAGAGAAGTAGGGAGAAAGGAAAGAAGAAAGGGAGGAAAGCAGAAATGGGAGGCAGGAGATTAGGAAAGGAGACACAAAGGAATGAAGGAAGGAGAAAGGGTAGAAGGAAGAAAGGAAGGGAGGCAGGAAGGAAAGACGTAAGGAAGGATAAGTGGGAAGGAGGAAGGAAGATGCTGCTGGTCTGTGCGTGCCGCTATCTCTCAGGTACATCTGCCGGTGAGCTCGCTGGTTTCCTTCTGTGTTTTCCCGGCTGCCCATGCTTGCCATGTCCCTCTGCCCTTTCCAGGTGGGCAGGGTCCAGGGGTGTAGGAATGCTCTGTTCACCCCATATTGCCTACAGCCTCTCAGGCTGTCTTCCTCTTATGCAAGCTCTCTCTTTAGCTCTTAAAGGGTCAGCGAGCACACTCCTTAGTCTTCCCCAGCCTTTGGCTGGCCACCCTAGGGTATATAAGGCACCTTCCCTTGTGAGAAGGTGCCTGAGCAATAGGTTCCAGTTCTCTAGTTTGCTGATAAGGTGTGCTACCTGTTTACCTTGGGTAAACATTCAACCAAACAGAGACTATTCCAGGTACAGGTTTGGTGGTTCCCCTGCAGCAAAAGGAAAGGGGGGGTTAAAGCGTGACAACCAGGGGACTGCTAGAATAATCCCCGTAGGAGTAGCCCAAAGTCAAACCTGTTGATTGACACAGTGGTTCCGTACCCACTGCCGTAACAACTGGTTCTCACTGAAAAGATTCGGTTGGTGTATGGAGATTTACTTACAAGCAATGCTTCATGGGAAAATTATGTAAATTAGCTCTCCTTCACAAGAAAGAAGACTGTCTCATATCAGCCTTATGTTTTTGATTTTTCATGTTGAAATCAATGGTTTACACTTGAGACAAAGCAGCTAGGTATAGAATATGATGCTCATTCCCTAAATGTAACATCAACAGGCCTTCAGCTTTAGCCATTATAAAACAAACCAGATCATTAGGTTCTACCATAGCCCGCCTCCATCCTCAGGGGGTGGACTGGCCATAGAGCGTACAGGAAATTTTCCCAGTGGGCTGATGCCCATAAAGCCACCCCAGGCCTCCTCACTTTTGCTGGCCGGGTACATACTACTGGGGAACTATAAGGGTCATTATTAGAGGAAGGCCAGCATTATGAAGGTAGGGCTAGCTAGGTGCTGTGGCCCACATCTCACCTCCTAAGTCCCCTGTTCCATATTTTAATTGGAGGAGGAAGACAGAACGTGGCGGGTATTGATGGCCACCACAGAGGGACAGCTTCTGGGGAGGTATTTTGTGCTGCGCTGTGATTTTTGGTTTTGTGGCATGGTATTCTGTGCTGCACTATGGTATTACTGACCTGGCCAACTTGTATTGGTCCCATCTACTTGTGTTGCCCCACCTTCTGTTAGTTTGGACCCACCTAAAACATTGGGGCCACTTTTAGTTTTTTCTTCAGGACCACTTTAAGTTTCCAATCCGCCCCTGCTTGTGTCTCTTCTGAATAGTACCATTTCTTGTGGTCATGAATCTTATTTTAAGGTTTCAATTGTTGCCACCTTTTACCTTCCATCTTGTTTCCTAGGGATTCTAAGAATGATCTGACCAGTCATTTAACCCAGTGGCGTGCCTAGGGTGTTTTGCACCCGGGGCGGGTCCTTTCTCTGGCACCCACTCCCCCCAATATGTTAAAAAATTGTATCCCCTCACAGTAGTATTGCCCTCATTGTACAAACTTCACGGTAATTTTGTACAGATGTGTGCCCCCTCACAGTAGTTAAACCCACATTGTGCCCCCTCACACTTGTAATGCCCTCTTTGTACCCCTTCACAGTAATAATAACCATTGTGCCCCTTTACAGTAATAATGCCCACTGTGCCCCCTTTATAGTAATAATGCTCACTGTGCCCTCTTCACAGTAATAATGCATCTGTGCCCCTTCACAGTAATAATGCCATCTGTGCCCACTTCATTGTAGTAATGCCCTCTGGCTCTGTGCCCCCTCCATAGTGAAAATGCCCACTGTGCACCCTTCACATTAGTAATGCCCTCTGTGCCCCTTCCAGGGTAGTAATGCCCTCTCTGCTCCCTTCCATAGTAAAAATGCCCTCTGTGCCCCCTCTAGAGTAGTAATGCTCCATGTGCCCCCCATAGTAATGCTCCCTGTGCCCCCTGCAGAGTAGTAATGCCCCCTGTGCCCCCTCCAGAGTACTAATGCCCCCTGTGCCCCCTCCAGAGTAGTAATGCCCCCTGTGCCCCTCCAGAGCAGTAATGCCCTCTGTGCCCCCTCCAGAGTAGTAATGCCCCCTGTGCCCCCACCAGAGTAGGAATGTCCCCTGTGCCCCCTCCAGAGCAGTAATGCCCTCTGTGCCCCCTCCACAGTCGTAATGCATTCTGTGCCCCCTCCACAGTAGTAATGCTCTGTATAAAAAAAAACAAAAAAAAAACACAGCAGCTACTCACCTTGTCCCGTTCCTGAAGTCCTCTCTTCTCTGCAGGCACAGATTGCTCTGCAGCTATGTGTGGGCGGGGCTTATGCAGATTTCCAGGCTGCAGGCTCCACCCACACATTTCAGCAACGCGATCCGTGCCTGCAGCCTGAATGGTGGACCAGGGAGAAGTCTCTCTGCTTCACCATTCAAAGCGCTGCAGCCCTGAGGGAGAGGAGGAGTGCGGGGAGGCGAATGACAGGATCCTACTCCCTGTGCTCCAGCAATGAGCACTTCCATCTCTACTGATGGAAGCGCTCATTGCTTCTGGCACCCCCTGAGAGCTGGCACCCGGGGCGGACCGCCCATCCCCCCCGCCCCCACCTTAGTACGCCACTGATTTAACCTTCTGTCTTCAACTTCCATGAGATCCACATGGACTCCACCAATCTACAGTGGGGAAAAAGGTATTTAGTTAGTCACCAATTGTGCAAGTTCTCCCACTTAAAAAGATGAGAGAGGCCTGTAATTGACATCATAGGTAGACCTCAACTATAAGAGACAAAATGAGAAAACAAATCCAGAAAATCACATTGTCTGATTTTTAAAGAATTTATTTGTAAATTATGGTGGAAAATAAGTATTTGGTCAATAACAAAAGTTCCTCTCAATACTTTGTTATATATCCTTTGTTGGCAATGACAGAGGTCAAACGTTTTCTGTAAGTCTTCACAAGGTTGGCACACACTGTTGCTGGTATGTTGGCCCATTCCTCCATGCAGATCTCTAGAGCAGTGATGTTTTGGGGCGGTCTCTGGGCAACACGGACTTTCAACTCCCTCCAAAGGTTTTCTATGGGGTTGAGATCTGGAGTCTGGCTAGGCCACTCTAGGACCTTGAAATACTTCTTACGAAGCCACTCCTTCGTTGCCCTGGCGGTGTGCTTGGGATCATTGTCATGCTGAAAGACCCAGCCACGTTTCTTCTTCAATGCCCTTGCTGATGGAAGGAGGTTTGCACTCAAAATCTCACAATACATGGCCCCATTCATTCTTTCATGTACACAGATCAGTCGTCCTGGTCCCTTTGCAGAGAAACAGCCCCAAAGCATGATGTTGCCACCCCCATGCTTCACAGTAGGTATGGTGTTCTTTGGATGTAACTCAGCATTCACTCTCCTCCAAACACAACGAGTTGTGTTTCTACCAAACAGTTCTACTTTGGTTTCATCTGAACATATGACATTCTTCCAATACTCTTATGGAACATCCAAATGCTCTCTAGCAAACTTCAGACGGGCCCGGATATGTACTGGCTTAAGCAGGGGGACACGTTTGGCACTGCAGGATCTCAGTCCCTGGTGGCAAAGTGTGTTACTGACTGTAGCCTTTGTTACGTTGGTCCCAGCTTTCTGCATGTCATTCACTAGGTCCCCCCGTGTGGTTCTGGGTTTTTTGCTCACAGTTCTTATGATCATTTTGACCCCACGGGGTGAGATCTTGCGTGGAGCCCCTGATGGAGGGAGATTATCAGTGGTCTTGTATGTCTTCTATTTTCTAATTATTGCTCCCCCAGTTGATTTCTTCACACCAAGCTGCTTGCCTATTGCAGATTCAGTCTTCCCAGCCTGGTGCAGGTCTACAATTTTGTTTCTGGCGTCCTTCGACAGCTCTTTGGTGTTCACCATAGTGGAGTTTGGAGTGTGACTGTTTGTCTTTTATACTGATAACAAGTTCAAACAGGAGCCATTACTACAGGTAATGAGTGGAGGACAGAGGAGCCTCTTAAAGAAGAATTTACAGGTCTGTGAGAGCCAGAAATCTTGCTTGTTTGTAGGTGACCAAATACTTATTTTCCACCATAATTTGCAAATACATTCTTTAAAAATCAGACAATGTGATTTTCTGGATTTTTTTTTTCTCATTTTGTCTCTCATAGTTGAGGTCTACCTATGATGTCAATTACAGGCCGACCTCATCTTTTTAAGTGGGAGAACTTGCACAATTGGTGGCTGACTAAATACTATTTTTCCCCACTGAAGCATCAGTGCAGCTCAATTGAAGTCAATGGAACTGAACTGCGATGCCAAGAACAACTGCTGTATAATGTACGGCGCTGTGATTGGTGAGCTGAAGGAAGGCCATAGTTCTACTGCGAGTGGAAATACCTTATCAAACTGATGATCAGTGGGGTTCCAAGTGTAGGACCCCGACCTATCAGATAGTGATATCTCATCCACAGTTAAAAAAAATCTCGGAAAACCCCATGTATACTACTACTTCCTGTCCAGAGTCTTTAACTTCTCTCTACCTGGACTTTGAGGGCAGCAGAGAGTCATACTTAACACTCTCTGTCAGACCATCAGTGTGACCAAGCTCAACTTCAAGCTTCACAGCTGCCCTATGCTATATCAACACTGTGGCTGGTCAGGCCTATTTTATTATTCATCCTCATTATGTATTTCGTATGCCTCAGTATTAATGACCTAGGCACCCTGGGTATTCATACAAGCTAAAATTAGGATGAAAATAGACCCATGTTGAGGCCCCTTGGCAGTAGCTAGTTGCTTTTTGACAGTCTCCAGGCAATGTAATAATAATATATGACAATGATACAGGATTTTACGGTCTATAAAGCCAATTTTAATCAAAGTTCGGTCTCTTCTTTCAGTACTTGATTGCAAAATTGACCCAATTAAGATCTTCATGACATGCAGTATACCAGTATCGAAGCTAGAGAGGAGCTTAAGGGAGAAAAAAATATCTTTGTGTGAGATTCGTTCGGCCTTTGGTCTGGCAATTGGACGGCCGTAATGTAGCATTGATATAATTACTGCAGATTATAGCACTGAAGCAATTGTATTACTGGATGATATGTTAATTAACCTCGCAGAGCTCAATTGTAAGTCAGTCCTTTCTGTGACTTCAATTCCCATGCAAATTTTTTTTCCGACTGGCTTGAAGCAGTCCTGGCCCCTGGGGCTGAGGTCAGACATCGTGGCTTCCCAAACATTTCTGAGTAATTATTAGTTAAATAGATAGAGAGAAAGAAATGCACTGAAAGGGCGGCAGCAAATATGGTTTGTGTTACCTCGAGTTGAACGTAGGAGATTAACAGAGTGAAAATCTCAAGAGCAGGCATTATTGTAAGTATGTCCCAATGAAACTTAAAGGGATTGCCCCACAAAAAATATTCTACAGTTTTCAAAACAGCACCTGGATCTGAATACTTTTGTAATTGCATGTAATTAAAAATTTAGCATAGCCACTGAGTTATTCAATAAAATGTATCTGTATAACGCCACATGCTGTTTGTTCTTTTGCCGATTTATTTGACCTGCTCACTGAGAAGGCCACACATGCTTATCCTTCAATTGCTCCTGAGCTGTGATAGGAAGAGCTGAGACACGCCCCCTGAGCTGTGATAGGGAGAGCTGAGACACACACCCTGAGCTGTGATAGGGAGAGCTGAGACACACCCCCTGAGCTGTGATAGGGAGAGCTGAGACACACCTCCTGAGGTGTGATAGGGAAAGCTGAGACACGCCCCCTGAGCTGTGATAGGGAGAGCTGAGACACGCCTCCTGAGCTGTGATAGGGAGAGCATGGACACGCCCCCTTAGCTGCAGCAGAAAAGACACTCCCCTTGAGCTGTCAGCTTTATATAAATCTAGCAGAGCAATGATTGTGGAGATCTCTGGATCCATGTAAGGGACAGGGCTGGTTCTAGCTTTGTTAGAAAGAGGTTGTCATGTTCTATGTGATGTCTGATTTTCATTTTTTTACATTGGTCCTGGGATAACTCCTTTAAATGGTATTCCAAGATAGAGGATAACTGTCCTAACGCAGACCCCTACCAATTACAAGAAATGGGGTCTAGTACCCTGTGTGCTGCTTCATTAAAACATTATGGGACTGACAGAGATTGTGAGAGCTGCATTTTGGCAGTCTCATAGTGATGAATGGAACGGCAGGACGCAAGAACGACCTGCTGCTCCATTCATACTCCTTTTATGGGGTTGACTACTGCAGCAAGCCCCATAGGAGCCAATGCAGAGGATGGGAGTAGTAGTGATCCTGATGAGGTGTTGTGTCACAGTGTACTCCCCCAGGCCATAGCTCCCTAGAGTTCGGTGCAGTGGAAATGTAGTTTTAAGAATGGGGCCAGGATTAAACGTATACGAGTCTCTTTTACTAAGTGCAAACTATAACTTCAGGTACATTCAAGAGCAGCTGATTTCAAGAGCCAATTCTCTGGCACCAGTAAGGAATATGGAGGCAGGTTGAATGGCTGCAGTTTACACAAGTATTGTACTGACCTAGTAGTATTCTAGGTGATGGGTGTCTTAGTCCCTCACCTCACAGTAGTGTCTGTAATGCTGGTTGTAGCTGTTCACTATGCTGTCTGACTTTTCAAGGATTTACTTGAGGCAAAATCAGGTTGGTCTCTATGGAGAACCTCTCATAGGAGCAGGAGCTCAGATGTGTGCCTCCTCTCCACAGTCAGGTTGCTCTGAAACTCCACCTCCTGGCAGGAAGCAGGACAAGCCCACTCCTACCAAGAGGAGCGGAAAAGGCAGTTAGCCCTGTTCTTTCATACCCATATGTACCTTAACTGGTAGATACGGTCATATAAGATATAACTCTAACATATATTTGCTTTATAAAAGCCTTTTTCAAAATGAGAAGGACCACAGATCTATTTCACAACCTTGCAAGCCAGAAATCAGTACAAGGTTCGAGGCTTAGTGGCCTCCATTTCCTGAAGCTTAGGGAGAACCCATTTGTGCTTCGGCATTTGCCTAGGCCAACCTGTGACCCCCCCTTCCCCAGTTGTTGTAGAAGTACAACTCCCATCATGCTCAGCTGTAGGCTGATGTCTGAATGCTGTCCGGGCATGCTGGGAGTTGTAGTTTTGCAACAGCTGGAGGGCCGCAGGTTGGCCATCCCTGGACTAGGCTGTTGCTCACACATCTGCTTGCTTTCAGCTCAATATCAGGAATGTATGAAACTGTAATAGACTACAGAATACTCATGGCAGGTGCTCATGTGCTCTGGCCGAGCACTCAGGGGAGCTCGAGTGCTTGGCCGAGCACCCGAGCATAATTGAAATCTATGGGACTAAACCAGGCACCCCCCGCTCGGTTTACACAAGTCTCCCAAATAAAATAAAAAATTACACAGACACTGACACTACTTACCTTTCCCCATAGCTCCCAACCTGTTCCTTCAGGAAAGACGGCGCGCAGAGTAAGTTTTACCACAGCGCCACCTGCTGGAGGGAGGATGGAGCTGCTGGGAAAGGTAAGGATCCGTCATGAACTCCATTGAAAGTCAATGGAGGACGGATCCGTTTACTATTGTGTCACACCAAACGGATCCGTCCCCATTGACTTACATTGGGGTCATGACGGATCCATCTTGGTGCGGGAAGGGAACTCAAGCTTTGCGCTCAAGTACACTCGGTGTTCGGACAAACACTGAGTGGACCCGAGCGCAGGCATGCTCGGCCAAACAGCGAGTTCAGCCGAGCATGCACGCTCATCACTAGTCACCCACTATTCTTTGGCCCTCTTTTTTCTCCGATTTTTCTCATTGCTTAGAGGGAAAAGCCAGACTTGTTTACCACCAAAACACAGAGTGACCTTTTCAATGTCTGGTTTAGGTATTTTATTATGTCTGAAAATATGTTTTTGTCTGGAAAAACTGCTGTGTAATTGCCATTATTATTGAAATTCTAATGTAAGTCTATGACAGACAATAATTGTAACATTGTATTTGTTTGGATTGTGTTTCTCCATTTCACCCCTCCAATTAGAAGGTTCTAGTTCAGCTACAAACTGTATATGAAGAGAGCAGTCAGTTCCTAGTGTTCTGCAGATAGAGAACGGTGTTTAGAAGAGGAGACTCTGCCAGACTACTTGAGTGACCAGAAGAAGCCGCAGAGACGGGATACTCTGCCATAGACTCTGGCCTGGATCACCGGCCTTCGACCAGTATACCAGCCATCTGTGAGGAGCAGCTAGATCAGGCCTTTCCTCACCACCAAACCTTCTTCTGCTAGGAAGGAGACTGGAGAAACCAGCCTTATGCCTCGCCTGTATTGTTTTGCACTTGGGTTCCTCCAGTAAAGAATTACCCTGGTTAACTGCAGATCCTGACTCTCTGGACCTATTTCCCATTAGGGTGCACAACGCCTTACCATCCCTTTCTGGAGAGCAGCAACACATGGTGACAACTCAATAATGTCTGGGGGACCCACTGTTGGGGCCTTCTCAAACCCGGTCCCTGATGTGCTCATGTAAAAAAAACGAACATAAAAATAAAACCTGAAAAATAAACTGGGTAAAGTGATACTTGTTGCAAATGAAGATACGGAATACCTCTGAGGAACCACTCACACGACTTTTTTTGTGCTGTTTTTAATGCATTTTCTGCACTGAATCTGCACCACAAAAGCCTCTAAATAGCTTCCCATTTATTTCAATGGGAGGCAGAACTTGTTTTGTTTTTTTGCACAATAAAAAAAACAGCATGGAAAAAAGAAGCAGCAGGCTCTATCTTGGAGCAGAATCTGTGCTGATTCTTCTTTTTAAATGAATGGGAAAATAAGCTGAAAAAAATGCACCAAAAAGGCACAGAAAATCAGTGCAGACCTGGCTCATCCTTAGGCTGATATAGTCAGAGTAGATACAAAAATATGTCATGTAGCTATGTGGCCCGGGGAACTTATGTGTTCCTAACAGCATGAGCCATAACGTTCATAAAACAGTACCAACCACTATGTCCACACACGAGTGCCACCACAATACCTTCAAAACAGCTACTATGTACATGTAATACTTCCAAACCAGCACTATGTACTAATATAACGTCCCTAAGAATATTACTATAAGGGAACATTCACACGACCGTGTGGAATTCTTTCCGTTTTGCAGTCCGCAAATAACTGAACCGTGTGTTCGCAATTTTCAAAAGAATGGCTTCCATATGTGTTCTGTATGTCTTCCGTTTTTTATGGTCTGCCAAAAACGGAAGGTAAAACAAAAGAGAGAAAAAAAAATCTGTGCGGACAATAGTAGGACAAGCTTCATATTCTTGCGGACTAAAAATGCGGAAACACGGATGCACATTTTATTCAACCATAGGAATGAATGGATCTGCATCTATTCTGCAAAATGCAGAACGGATGCGGATCGGACGTGGATAAAATTATACGGTCGTGTGAATGTACCCTTAGGTCTCATGCACATGACCTTATCTATTTTGCGGTCCGCAAAACACGGATCCGTAAAAAATCCGGATGACATTCGTGTGCATTCCGTATTTTGCGGAACGGAACAGCTGCCCCCTAATAGAACAGTCCTATCCTTGTCCGTGATGTGGACAATAATAGGACATGTTCTATTTTTTTGCGAAACGGAAATACGGAAATGAAATGCCCACGGAGTACCTTCCTTTTTTTTGCGGACCCATTGAAATGAATGGTTCCGCATACTGTCCGTAAAAAAACGGAACGGACACAGAAAGGAAATACATTCGTATGCATGAGTCCTTACTGTGAAGATTTTGGACAAAATATAATACGCGTTTCATTCCTAAATCCTTGTACTGCCAGATAAAAGCATGGTGGCACAGAGGGCAGCACGGTGTCTTGCAGCACTTGGGTCCTAGGTTTGAATCCGACCAAGGACAACATCTGTATGGAGTTTGTAGGTCCTCCCTGTGTTTGCCTGTGTTTCCCCTGGGTCCTCCCTGTGTTTGCCTGGGTTTCCTTTGGGTTATCCGGTTTCTTCCCACACATCAAAGACATACTGATAGGGAACTTAGATTGTGAGCCCCATTGGAGACAGAGTGATGCTAATGTCTGTAAAGCGCTGCGGAATTTGTCAGCGCTATATAATAAATAAGTAAATAACAGATCCCAAAAATGCTATGTGAACAGACACATCAACTAACAGCAGATACATACAACATTTTACATTATGTAACATGTAGTTCACCATGTTATGTACAAGATACCAGATCACTACCTGACTGATCTGTATAGTATGTCCCTCGTGTAAGATCAATGACAGCAGCAGGAGACCTCTGAGAAAATTACTTAGAAAAACTCAATAATATTTCTCAGAATGAATGAACAGAGCGGTACACAATATTAACTTCCATTCACTGCAATTCTCTGTGCCGCCACCTTCTACGGTCAAGTAGTTTTCATCTCAGGCAATGTCGCCTTGAAGTTGATGGCTGTGCGATTACCCACCTAGGAGACAGATTTGACTTATTTTTTTTAGTCAGTTATCTGTCATGCTGGGGAATCGCTCTAAGACCATAATACTCCTAGATTGATTTTTCATGAAACGCGTCAGCTCAGAATTGCAGGGTTCACACATGGAGACTTAATTTCTGACGTTGATTTTGACTGTTATGTGCTCTGCTTCATAAATCCCACCCTGACAGATATCATCCTCATGTAGCTTAAGACTTCTTGTGATACAGTCATACTCCAGTAGAATCATGCCAGTTCGGGTATTCATGGGCCAATACCCTCATACTGGGCACCTCATTACACTGCACAAGTGAGATTATAGTTTTGTATTCAAAGACATGAGATTTCAGAGAATACGTACATAGATGTAACGTATTCGTCATCAGGTGACACAGTGCCTGAGCGAGATTAACATGTGCCCGCCGGATGATTTATGGTTACGTCAGATAAGTCATCCTCACTCATAACTGATCTGCAGCAAAACTCATCAGCAACTGCAAAAAGCGTCACTGATGCCGAGTCTCACAACAAATCTATCACCTGCATTACAAATATCAGAGTATTGTGTTTATTTAAATCTTCAATATGAATTGTTATACTGTATGTATAATAGTATTCTCTGATCGATACATTAGTGCTGCAGAAAATATTTCCCAAACTAGGATAAATTGTAAATGTCAATCCCATCATGCCTCAGTGTGGCTTAAAAGATTATTCTTACCAACAAGTATGATACCATAGCAGCAGGAGGTAAACTTGTATGATTCCACTGCAAAATTAGTTATTCTGGGCAAGGATTTAAATGCTATAATACTGTTCGCTGTGTACAAGAATATAACTATTATATTACTGCCTCCTATATACAAGAATATAACTACTATAATACTGCTCCTATGTACAAGAATATAACTACTATAATACTGCTCCTATGTACAAGAATATAACTACTATAATACTGCTCCTATGTACAAGAATATAACTACTATAATACTGCCTCCTATATACAAGAATATAACTACTATAATACTGCCTCCTATATACAAAAATATAACTACTATAATACTGCTCCTACGTACAATAATATAACTACTATAATACTGCTCCTATATACAAGAATATAACTACTATAATACTGCTCCTATGTACAAGAATATAACTACTATAATACTGCTCCTATATACAAGAATATAACTACTATAATACTGCTCCTATATACAAGAATATAACTACTATAATACTGCTCCTATGTACAAGAATATAACTACTATAATACTGCTCCTATATACAAGAATATAACTAATATAATACTGCTCCTATGTACAAGAATATAACTACTATAATACTGCCTCCTATATACAAAAATATAACTACTATAATACTGCTCCTATATACAAGAATATAACTAATATAATACTGCTCCTATGTACAAGAATATAACTACTATAATACTGCTCCTATGTACAAGAATATAACTACTATAATACTGCTCCTATGTACAAGAATATAACTACTATAATACTGCTCCTATGTACAAGAATATATATACTATAATACTGCTCCTATGTACAAAAATATAACTACTATATTACTGCCTCCTATGTACAAGAATAGAACTACTATAATACTGCCTCCTATGTACAAGAATATAACTACTATAATACTGCTCTTATGTACAAGGATATGACTACTATAATACTGCCCCCTATGTATGTACAAGAATATAACTACTATAATACTGATCCTATGTAAAACAATATAACTACAATAATGCTGCTCCTATGTACAAGAATATAACTACTATAATACTGCACCTATGTACAAGAATATAACTACTATAATACTGCTCCTATGTATAAGAATATAACTACTATAATACTGCCCCCTATGTACAAGAATATAACTACTATAATACTGCTCCTATTTACAAGAATATAACTACTATAATACTGCTCCTATTTACAAGAATATAACTACTATAATACTGCCTCCTATGTACAAGAATATACCTATATAATACTGCTCCTATGTACAAAAATATAACTACTATAATACTGCTCCTATGTACAAGAATATAACTACTATAATACTGCCCCCTATGTATGTACAAGAATATAACTACTATAAAACTGCTCTTATGTACAACCTCTTATGTACACGAATATAGCTACTATGATACTACTACTCCTATGTACAAGAATATAACTTCTATAATACTGCCTCCTATGTACAAGAATATAACTACTATAATACTGCCTCCTTGCTGAGAGGTTGTGTATGAGTAGCTCTCCTGAGGCTTTGGATGTCTGGAGAAAGTCCGGGGCGTGGCCAACCCGGCAGGGGAAACTCTCCAAGAAAGGCCCAGGCTCCTAGGCCTAATCTGGGAAACAATACCCAGACAACTCAATCAGAGGATGTAAATCCCAAAGTTTTCATGGATGGACAGTATGTCAGCAGTAACAGTTCCAGTGATGTAAAGAAAGTAAGAGTAAGACCAGAAGAAGCAACAAGTAAATGTCTGGTGAAACCACCTACCAGTGTGAATGAAGGGTCTGGTTTCAAGACTACAGTTTTGGACAGTCCAGAAGTAAGAGCCATGCGGTGTGTGCAGGAGGTGAGATCTCCATTGCCGGCCTCAGGTGGACAATCCACCTCCACTCCTGGAAGGCAGAGGAGGAAATCTAGGGTGGCCATCCGTCCGGTTTTTGGCCGGACAGTCCGGTTTTTGGACTCCTGGTCCTCCGTCCGGCTAAAGGCCCAGACGGACGGCCAGAAGTCCTCCTTTTTAGGGACGCAGGAAGCAATGAGCGCTTCCATCAATACAGATGGAAGCGCTCATTGCAGGAGCTGGGTCTGTACTCACCGCTCAGCTCCTCCTGCGCTCCGGTGTCTTCCTGTCTGTGCTGCACACGCCTGACTGGTACAGCGTCAGGACGTAGTGCGCGCACTCTGACCTGACGCTGCACGCAGTCAGGTGACAGTGCAGCGCGGGCAGTGAAGAGACAAGATCGCTGGAGCGGAGCTGCAGCCCAGGAAAGGTAAGATTTTTTTTTTTTTTTTTTATGGGGCACAGTGGGCTGATCTGAGGTCTGAATGGGGCACTACAGGCTGGTCTGAAGGGGGCACTACAGGCTGGTCTGAAGGGGGCACTACAGGCTGGTCTGAAGGGGCACTACAGGCTGGTCTGAAGGGGCACTACAGGCTGGTCTGAAGGGGGCACTACAGGCTGGTCTGAAGGGGGCACTACAGGCTGATCTGAAATCTAAAGGGGGCACTACAGGCTGATCTGAGGTCTAAGGGGGCACTACAGGCTGATCTGAGGTCTGAAGGGGGCACTACAGGCTAATCTGAGGTCTGAAGGGGGCACTACAGGCTAATCTGAGGTCTGAAGGGGGCACTACAGGCTGATCTGAGGTCTAAAGGGGGCACTACAGGCTGATCTGAGGTCTAAAGGGGGCACTACAGGCTGATCGGAGGTCTGAAGGGGGCACTACAGGCTGATCGGAGGTCTGAAGGGGGCACAGTGGGCTGATCTGAGGTCTGATGGGGGCACCTGGGCTGATCTGAGGTCTGAAGGGGGCACAGTGGGCTGATCTGAGGTCTGAAGGGGGCACAGTGGGCTGTTCTGAGGTCTGATGATGGCACTACAGGCTGATCTGAGGTCTGATGGGGGCACACTGGGCTGATCTGAGGTCTGAAGGGGGCACAGTGGGGCTTTTCTGAGGTCTGATGATGGCATACAGGCTGATCTGAGGTCTGATGGTGGCACTGTGGGCTGATGTGAGGTCTGATGGGGGCACTGTGGGCTGATGTGAGGTCTGATGGGGGCACACTGGGCTGATCTGAGTCTGAAGGGGGCACAGTGGGCTAATCTGAAGGTCTGATGGGGGCACACTGGGCTGATCTGAGGTCTGAAGGGGGCACAGTGGGCTGATCTGAGGTCTGAAGGGGGCACAGTGGGCTGTTCTGAGGTCTGATGATGGCACTACAGGCTGATCTGAGGTCTGATGGGGCACACCTGGGCCTGATCTGAGGTCTGAAGGGGGCACAGTGGGCTGATCTGAGGTCTGAAGGGGGCACAGTGGGCTGTTCTGAGGTCTGATGATGGCACTACAGGCTGAATGTGGAGGTCTGATGGGGGCACTGTGGGCTGATGTGAGGTCTGATGGGGGCACAGTGGGCTGATCTGAGGTCTGAAGGGGGCACTACAGGCTGATCTGAGGTCTGAAGGGGGCACTACAGGCTGATCTGAGGTCTGAAGGGGGCACTACAGGCTGATCTGAGGTCTGATGATGGCACTACAGGCTGATGTGAGGTCCTGATGGGGGCACAGTGGGCTGATGTGAGGTCTGATGGGGGCACTGTGGGCTGATGTGAGGTCTGATGGGGGCACTGTGGGCTGATCTGAGGTCTGATGGGGGCACTGTGGGCTGATGTGAGTTCTGATGGGGGGCACAGTGGGCTGATGTGAGGTCTGATGGGGGCACAGTGGGCTGATCTGAGGTCTGAAGGGGGGCACTACAGGCTGATCTGAGGTCTGAAGGGGGCACTACAGGCTGATCTGAGGTCTGAAGGGGGCACTACAGGCTGATCTGAGGTCTGATGATGGCACTACAGGCTGATGTGAGGTCTGATGGGGGCACAGTGGGCTGATGTGAGGTCTGATGGGGGAACTGTGGGCTGATGTGAGGTCTGATGGGGGCACAGTGGGCTGATGTGAGGTCTGATGGGGGCACAGTGGGCTGATGTGAGGTCTGATGGGGGCACAGTGGGCTGATGTGAGGTCTGATGGGGGCACAGTGGGATGATTTGAGGACCATTACAGCAGGTCCTTATTATTTCTGGGAGCACTACTGGAGGCACTATGGGAAAATGGTTTCTATTATGGGGAATTATTACTACTACCAGGGGTACTATTGGGGGTGTTACTATTATTAGTACAATATGGAGGGCACTACTGCTAAAAAGGGATACTGGTGGAGCATTATCACTATTGGGGCACTATTACTAATGGGACTATTTTAGGCAGTATTTTAGGCAGCAGCAGGATAACAGTAAAAGTGGGTAATCTATGATGTCTTTGTGGCAGAGAGAAGATGGAGCTGAAAGAAGTGTCATGGCGGTGTGGGCCAAATAGAGAAGATGAGAAAAGAGAAGATCTACATCAGGAAGACGTCACTGGATGTAAGAGGTAAGTGGTGCTGTATCATCTGGTATGTCTGGTGCTGGTGAATGTAATGTCCATCCAGATATGTGTCACCTGCCGGAATATGGTATGTTACTGCTGCAGCCAATCAGTGCTCTAATGCTGAGAACTGGCTGCAGTGGTCACATGCCATACACCTGCCCATCAGTGTGCACATCACCAGCACTATGACAGATGTGCACACTCGCCCATTACATGCCTGTCAGTCTTTGTTTACGTGGCAGCAGCAATGATGCCAGAAAGTCCAGCGTGTCACAGGCGTCACCACTGCAGCCATATAACCAAAGCATTCAGTGGCAGGGAGGGAACAGCTGAGAATTGTGGATTTCTTTTCCATCTGCCATATTTTATTTTTAATTACTGAACAATCCTCTTTATTCTAACCACACTAGAGTGGTATTTTTATAGTTAGGCTTGCTGGCTTGAATTTTCACGTGGTGGGGGTGGGGGTGTATGTGTGGTAAAAGCCAGGGGAGGTGTGATGGGTGACGGTGTACGAGCCGATTGGGGGGGCGTGGTTTAGCAGATTTGGGGCGTGGTTTAGCAGATTGGGGTGTGGTTTAACATATTGGGGGTGTGGCCAAAAATTTCCTCCTTTTTGAGATGAAGCCGGTGGCCACCCTAAGGACATCCCTGGAAAGGCAAACTATGCAGGAGAATCTGCAGCAGCGTTTGGTGATACAATCTGAGCGCAGAAGGTCTGGGGGTATGCAAGCTGCGAAGGAGACCAAAAGCAGTAATGGAGGAAGACCTCAAGGTGCTACCAGTGCCGTCTCTGCTGCACATCAGGGACCCAGTCGGCCATCCGGAGATTGTGACCCAAGAGCAGCGACAGAGGCTGCAAAACTCCAGGAACCGCAAGGTTCTGCGCCAAAAATCCAGAGTCTTCTACCAGGAAAGACAGAAACCTGTTCTGCAACCAAACAGCCTGCAAAACTCCCCAGCAGCAGCAATCAGAGGCCTCCAGAGCAACCACCTGAGCTCCACCTGGCTGATCAGATCCCAGCACTGGTGAGGAGAATGGAGACATTGAAGAAACACAAACTATACCTGCAAAAACAGATCAACTGCACGTACAAACTGAAGGCCACAAACCCAGGGAAGCAGGCCTTACTGGACAAGAAGCTGGACTCACTGGCCAAGGAACTTGCTGACAATGCACAAGAGATTGACTTTGTCTTGGAGAAAATGGGACCAGTGGGAGAGACATACAGGAACCAGCAGAGGTTTGAGAAAGACAAGAACTCTGAGACTAGATTAACATCTAGGTCTGAAACCCAGCAGTCCCATGTAAGACCCATCTTACAGCCAGCAACTCTTCCTTTTGAGGAGAGAGACTTGTACAATAAAAGATCTGAGCAACAACAGCCAAGTCCTGCATCAGCCCCCGGTGAGGTACTACAAGTCCCAGCAGTAAGTACCGAACAAAATGAAAACTGTGGACTCTTACCTGATGACAGCAGTGAAGTGGCAGTGCATACACCACAAGTCCCAGGAGGCAGTGCACTACAGGAGGACTGTGGACTGATACCGGCAGGTAACACTGCAGCAGCACCTCAGGGTGTATGTGAGCAGGACACCCAGGATTGTGGTGTGCAGGGTGTTCATACTGAGGACTGTGGTGTGCAGGGTGTTCATACTGAGGACTGTGGTGTGCAGGGGGTTAATACTGAGGACTGTAATGCTGATGATATATCTGATGTTGCTGATGTATCGGTGCGTGGTAATGTCCCAGCTGAGGAGTCATCTATGGCAGCTGGTAACAGAGAGACCCCAGGTGTTGATGGTGGGGAGGGGGCAGTGCAGCCTCAGGCTGAGGAGTTCCCCCCCCTTTAGTTACACCACAGGCAGTAGAGCCCAATAGTACAGGCGGTCAGCAGCCCACACAGCGCCCCCCGCAGGACACTGGTCAGACGTCTGGGAATGCTTAGAGTCGGGGTTCACCGTCATTTCCCTCTAACACCAGATACACAGGCCAGGCCTTCAAGAGAAGGAACGTTGTCAGGTTTAGACATAAAGGGGCAAAGGAAGATCTACCAGAAGATGTGTGGTCAGAGACATGCTGTGTACCCAGATGGGCTTCCTGCCAACCAACATCCTGGCAGTAATAAACCTTCCAGACAGACAGGGCTATGATACTAGCTTCAAGCTGATGTCTGATCTGGACCGGTTCTGGGCTCTCTACACCCGGGTCAGAGATAGTGAGGGGTGGAATAAGTTCAGCTTTATCCCCATATCTAAGCCTGACACAGTGAATGTCACCATCATTTTCTGGAACGAGTCTGTCCCCCCTCAGGATATTATAATCTGGCTCAGGAGGCATTGTGACCTCAAGTCAAACCTGACCAAGACCAGGGATGAGGATGGAATCTGGACCGGGGGGTGGAGGGTCCTGGTTACATTACACCAGCACCAGAACATCACCCATCACCTTCCCAATTCCTTCTTCATTGGCCGGGAGAAAGGTGTTTGTTTCTACCCTGGTCAGCCCCGGCTATGCTTTAAATGTGGGAAGTCTGGTCACGTGGCGAGTGTCTGCACCATGGTGAAGTGCAGCCTGTGTGGGGACATCGGCCATGTGAGCTCCACCTGCCAGAACATAAGGTGTAACCTGTGTGGTAACATCGGTCACCCCCATAAAGACTGTCCTGAAGCATGGCATAACATCTGTAGAGATCTCCCTGATGAGGACTTGGTGGAAGGGGCAGATGTCTCAGATGAGGAGGAGGAGGAGGAGGCGCTATTGTCAGGGTCATTGTACACAGTACCAGAGACCCCACACATGAGCAGTACTGTGCCGGACCACCAGCAGGCAGATAACACTGAGGGGGACATGGAGGTTGTGGAGCAGCCTGTAGAGCGTCCAGTGTCTGTCTCTTCACCTGCCCCAGCACCCACCACTGGGGAAAATAAAAAACGGAAAAAGGATAAGTCCAGCCGCAGGCCTGAGGGTGAATGGACAACCGTCCAAAAACCCACAAAAATGAAAGTGCTCAGACAGGATGATGTCACTGTAACTACCAACAGATACAGTGTGCTGTCCGAGTCAGACGGAGAGGCAGAGATAGAGCGAGAACTGAAGCGTATGATGGCAGAATGTGACGACGACCCAGGAGGGGATCCTCCACAAAAAGGAGACCTCTAAATGCCCGAGTCACAGTCTGTATGGGATATGGAAACTGGTAGTCCAGCAAGACAACTCTGACTCTGATTTATGATGATGGGGGTTATCTTTCTTCTTCTCCTCCTGATGGCAGACTTCCATCTTAAAGTGGTCACCAGTAATGTGAATAGCATTAGAGCTAGAAGGACCAGACATGTCGTCTATGAAACACCTGAGATACCTCAATGCGATGTGTTCTTCTTGGCAGGAGACACGCTTAAACACCTTAGGTCTCATACGAGAGGCAGAGCGAGAATGGCAGTCTGGTCCGTCCTCTGGTCGATGTCTGTGCAGCTTATGCCGGAGTTAGTAATCTGTTTAATACTCGTGATGTAATTGTACATGGACTACGGAGGTCTCGATGGGAAGGTGCCTGCTGCTAGAGATCACCATCTGAGGCAGAAAGACTCTGGCTTATTAAACATCTATGGGCCACAGAAGTGGGCGAGGACTCAGCTCTTTAATAATGTAAAGCCATACCTATTCACATCTGTCGGTTATCATGCTGGAGCTTTAATGCCACCATTACAAGCAGTGACAGGCCTAGTGGTCCCCTTACTATGGACTGTAAGGTCCTAAACAGCATTATTCTGCAGGCCGGCCTGTCTGATGTCTTTGGACAAGATGGTAGGAGTCCAAAATTCACTTACACCTGTGCCGGACGCAGCAGTAGGATAGATCTGGCTCTGGTGAGTCCCAATGAAGCCATCAGTGAAAGAAGGGAAAAGACAGTCCCTTACTCTGATCATCTGGTCTTATACTTTTGTTTGGGTGCAAATAAGCATCCAGATGTTGGTAGAGGGTTGTGGAAACTAAATTCCAGTCTTTTAGATGACAATTATGTCCAGGAATACATTCACGCTTTCTTTCAGAATCAGCTAGAGAGAGTGGATTTCTACAATAATATGGCTGACTGGTGGGAGGACGTCAAGGAGGAGATCCGGTCCCTCTTAAGAGACTGTCAATTAAGAAGGGGAAGAGTAAGTATAGCCAGAATCTGAGACTGCGGAAAGAATTGGAGTCACTGTATTCGGCGGGTGGGGATGACCAACAAAGGATTGACCGGTTTGAAATCTGAGATAAGTCAGTATCAGTACAGCAGGTACACCTCCCTGGTAGCTGAACGGGATTATGGGGCCTTAGGGTCACCTGATCCCTTTGAGAACTGCCGGGAGCGTGTGGCTAATAAATCGGTCGCAGGTCTCACTGACTCCCAGGGTGTTTTGCAGGAATCTCGGGAGGGTATCCTGGGGGGTGGTGAGATCTTATTATACTGATTGTTTCGAAGAAGGCTTTGGAT
>ONZH01002746.1:0-24790 GCA_900303285.1 Rhinella marina
AGAGGAAGAGGAGGAAATGGCAAGTGATCCTTCTGGTGGGGGCAGTGAGGTCATGCCTATTCAGAGTCTGGCACACATGGCTGACTTCATGCTATGCTGCCTTTCCCATGACCCTCGCGTTATACGCATTTTAGCCAACACCGATTACTGGTTGTTCATCCTTCTCGACCCCAGCTGCAAAGAGAACTTCTTATCTCTTATTCCACTGGTGGAGAGGACTAGCAAAATCGTGCAATACCAGAAGGCCCTTGTAGAAAAATTGCTCCAAAAATTTCCATCTGACAACGCTGGCGGCAGAGTACGTAGTTCCTTGGCCACCCAAGGAGGGGAGACGAGGGGAACACACAGCAGTTCCAGCAAAGGCAGGGCGACACTCTCCAAGGCCTGGGACAGTTTCATGACACCCCACCAGCACCCTCACCCTGATGAGCAGCCTAGTGTCACAAGGAGGGTAACAAAAACAGAAAAAAAGGGGGCGTTAACTTAAAACTCAAGTGGTGAGCGTGCCCGTGGAGAAGAAAATATGTCAGTGAAAAGTGGTAAATCCAAAGAACAAATAGAAGACAAATACTGGAGGCAGCTACCAATCAGAAAGAATAACGGGTCACAAAAGTTTCGTCCCCGCCGGATATATGTTATGAAAACAGATTGCGAAGGAGCGCCAGGGGTGAAAGAAAGTATATAGAAGGTGTTGTTAAAAGGTATTACTAAAAGAGATAAATATCTCTACGGTGCCAAGTCTAAGTATACACACCAGACTCAAACATAAAAACATGTGTATATAGAAATAAAAAACGACATACATAGAGTATTTCAACACATTAGTTCGTTAGATACAATACGTATAGTGTGAAGGAGATGAAGAACTTACTTCACCAGGGAAGGGGGTACTGGGATAAGCATAAAACACCTGTACATGACCCTCCCTCGCCGAGTTCGCCTGTAGATCACAGATACCCCACGTCCCTTAGAGATGGATAATTCAGGACTTCTTTTGGGTAAGTATCTTTAATAGTAATAATAGCTCAACGCGTTTCGGGGAGCAAGTATCCCCTTCTTCAGGAGCATAACAGTATGTATACAAGTATCAAGTATCATATACAAGTGTTTTATGCTTATCCCAGTACCCCCCTCCCTGGTGAAGTAAGTTCCTCATCTCCTTCACACTATACGTATTGGATCTGACCAACTAATGTGTTGAAATACTCTATGTATGTTGTTTTTTATTTCTATATATTTCTATATGTTTTTATGTTTGAGTCTGGTGTGTATACTTAGACTTGGCACCGTAGAGATATTTATCTCTTTTAGTAATACCTTTTAACAACACCTTCTATATACTTTCTTTCACCCCTGGCGCTCCATCGCAATCTGTTTTCGTCACAAGGAGGGAAAAGTTTTGGAAGATGGTGAAGGAGTACCTAGCTGACCGTGTCATTGTCCTCAGCGATCCCTCTGTGCCTTATAATTATTGGGTGTCTAAGCTGGACTCGTGGCATGAACTGGTGCTCTACGCCTTGGAGGTGCTGGCCTGCCCTTCCGCCAGCGTTTTGTCGGAACGGGTATTTAGTGCTGCTGGGGGCATAATAACTGATAAACGCATCCGCCTGTAGACTGAAAATGCTGACAGGTTGACGCTTATCAAAATGAACAAGGCCTGGATTGCCCCTGACTTCTCTACCCCACCAGAGGAAAACAGCTTAACATGAAGGAACTTTAAATTTGGCTTTTAAGGTGTATTGAATACACTGTATTCCCATATACAGCTTCCTCTTCTCTGCTTATTAGGCTGCCCTCAACGTTCACCAGCAGGCCCGGAACCATAATGTTTTAGACGGTCAGCTCACCAGCAGGCCCTCAACCATGATGTTTTAGACGGTCAGCTCACCAGCTGGCCCTCAACCATAATGTTTTAGACGGTCAGCTCACCAGCACGCCCTCAACCATAATGTTTTAGACAGTCAGCTCACCAGCAGCATGTCACCTATAATCTTTTTACATGGTCAGCTCAGCAGCAGCACCTCACCCATAATGTTTTAGATGTTCAGCTCAGCAGCAGCACGTCACCCCTATTGTTTTTGAGTGTCAGCAGCAGGCCATCAATCATAATTTTTCAAGGGTGTGTCTGATGCCCTCCTTTATGTGTAATAAAGGGTGTATTGGTGTCCCTGTTCCTTGTAATTTTTGTCAATCTTTTCCCTTTGTGCATAGGCTTTATGAGTGCAGGAGTCCCACGACATGAACAATTGTACCACAATGTGAATGAGGCCCTCCTTTATGTGATATACCAGTTGTATCGGAGTTCCTGTTCCTTGTATTTTTTGGCTGCACTTGCACTTTACTTATAAGTAAATATATGTTTCCTAACAATATTTAATCCAAAATTGATTATATTCTTGTCATTCCGTAAAAGTGGCGTAATACTCGGACAACATCGTTAACAGCAGCGACTTTGGAGTCCAATATGCATCCAAACATCCTCCCCATGCTGTTCTCAAATCATATCAGTGGTGTTTCCACCATTTTCTCACCTTTCCCTATGAACTAGACACCCTCCCCTCTGCAGAGCAGGGGGTGTCGGGTTTAGTGCTCGGGTTCTCCCATTGACTTCCATTATACTCGGGTGCTCGGCCGAGCACCACCTAGTGTTTGGTCAGAGCACCCGAGCATCGCGGTGCTCGATCAACACTAGCTGTGACAGCCACCTTTATTGAAGGAAACACAACAAATCTCGTGCATGTTAATGTGTCATGTCACTACATCATTGTGCTTTACAGGCGCAGTGATGTCATCAGTGTTGAAGTTCAACGTAGCAGCCCAATTGAATTTTTGAAAACTTTGTTCATCACTAATCATCATCTCCCATGTATTTGCGAGTAATTTGTGTCACCCTCACCTGTTTCTTGCAAACGTCCGTGACATCTCGCAACATGTGATCCAACCTGACTGTCATCATCGATAGTTGCGCACCTAAAGGAGTCCACAGTAGACCTCTCCTCCAAATCTGTGCTGCCCTGTAACTGCAGAGTGTGCTCACAAAGCTCATTGTAGCTGAAAAGCAGATCAGAGGCGGTGGCAAACATTACTTGGTTACAGAATAGTGTTTGCCACTGCCCGTTCCTTTGGAGGTCCCATTCAACTGTCTGTTGGCCATAGTGTATAACAACTGTATCGCTAACAGAACAGATTAGCTAGGATGACTTTTGGTCCACTGCACATTTGTCTACAGGGCAATGTGTTTCACCTGCCTGTAATATGGCCGCTCAGTAACTCTACAGCTAACAGAAGGATTAGTTAAAATTATTTTTGGGACGATTTATTACACCTGCCTGTAATACACATGTTCAGTAACTCTACAGCAAACAGAACAGGTTAGCTTGGATGATTTTTGGTCCACTGCACACTTATGTACAGGGCAATGTATAACACCTGCTTGTAATACAAATTCTCAGTAACTCTATAGCAACCAGAACAGATTAGCTTGGATGAATTTTGGTCCACTGCACACTTATGTACAGGGCGATATATATTACACCTGCCTGTAATACAGACACTCAGTAACTCTACAACTCTACACTCCCTGACTATTCGGGGCCATAACTTTTTTTTATTTTTCTGTACACATCGCATGTTTGGCTGTTTTTATGAGACAATCACCAGCAGGCATGCTGGCCTGTAAGAAGGAGCCCTGCCAGTGTATAGCAGGGTAATCTAGAATTTTCCCCTAAATGCTACCACACAATATTAATGCCCACATTGTGACCCCTCAAAGCAATTAAGCCCACCTTGTGGCCCCTTCACAATAATTATGTGCTCCTTGTGGCCCCTTGCAGCAGTTATGTCCACCTTGTTCCTGTCACAGTAGTTATCCCCACTTTTGTGCCCCTTCACTGTAGTTATGCCCAGATTATGTGCCCCCTGACAGTAGTTATGCCAGATTATGTGCCCCCTCACAGCAGTTATGCCAGATTATATGCCCCCTCACAGTAGTTATGTCCAGATATGTGCCCCCCTAACAGTAGTTATGTCCAGATTAGGTGTCCCCTCAGTAAAGATGCCTTTTTTATGCCCAATTACTCTAGTTTTGGCCCCTTTTTGCCTTCAGTGCCCTCTACAGACTGCAGCTTTAAGAAAGAAAAAAAAAAGACACATACTCACCTTCTTCCCTGATGACACGCTCCCACACACATTGCACTGCTGGCTGTGCTGGAGGCCAATTCCCTGGCTTTCAGTGCTCCTCCCACAGCCAGCAGCGCGATGTGCGGCCTGCAGGGGCAGCGCTGGAGCTCAGAAGAACAGTAAAGCAGGGGGGAGGGCCCCTGCTTTACTCTGGAAACAAAAAACTCGGCAGTGACAAGAACTTCATACCGGGACCCGTCAGAGCGCTCTTGTTACATGTGAGTGCAATGGGCCATCTCATTATGCCCCTGCCTGTGATAAGTCTGATGCTTGTCTAGACAGCTAGTCTAAATTTATGCTATCTACAGTATTAGTAAATCTAGGCCAATCTGTGTTTGAAGGTGTTTTTTTTTCCTTTTGGTGCATTTTTTGGATAAATATGCTCTAAGTCTGGACAATAGAAATGCCACGAAAATACCACTATTTCCTTAGAAAATTACCAAAAATAATGTCCGCTACTTCATTTTCTAAGGTTTTTGTCACACATAGTATTTTGTGTACCTCCCATTAACAGATATGAATTTTGGGATCCCTTTTACTTTGGGGCCCTATGCTTTCTATGCGCACACCTTGAGTATATTGGTCTGTTTCTGTGTTTGATTCTACAAGTTATGATTTTTATTATGGGCACAGCAATAAGAATAATTTGTTTCCATTCTTCACTTTAATTCTCCTTCTGACTACAGTTTATACAATCAAGTACTCTGCCTTATCATACCTATAGTACTTTAGTTATGCAGCTCAGTCAGTAGCTTGCTGTGAATGATGATTAATTCAGGCACATGAATTATTTAGTATGTGGGTATATGGTTTTACAAATGCTTATAAACAGTTTTCCGTGGATTGCTTGTATGTTAATCAGTTCATATATTACTTCCTAGTGGCCGCAATTATAACTTAATTGGAAGGCAAGCCAGTCTGATAAAACGGCTGCCTGCTAATTTCTAGATTTAATTTGGTCCTTAACAGAACTTTAGAGCTTTTGGCTAACGTGGTAAGACGTATTGTATGTACTTGAATTTTAATCGCTTAGAGAGACAGGTGGAAGTAGTGTGAAGAGGTTTCTGACATACGTTGTACTAAAGCTGCAGGCTATTGCTAAGCTGTACTTAAAAAGAAAAAAAAAATGCAATTTTATAACGTTCACTAGTGCTAGAGGTATTTTACATTTTATATTTTGCAAACCCTATGGAGAGGTCCTCATTCCTCAGTGGACCTTCAGTTTTATTTTGTAGTAGCTGAAGGACCCGGCTTCGCCCGGGTATATTTAATTTCATTTACTGTTTGTGTGTGTGTGTCATTAAAAGATATCGACAGTGACCTCTACAGTGCCCGCCCCTTTAACAGTGACCTCTACAGCAGCCTGCCCCTTTAACAGTGACCTCTACAGTGGCCCGCCCCTTTAACAGTGACCTCTACAGCGGTCCGCCCCTTTAACAGTGACCTCTACAGAGGCCCGCCCCTTTAACAGTGACCTCTACAGCGGCCTGCCCCTTTAACAGTGACCTCTACAGCAGCCCGCCCCTTTAACAGTGACCTCTACAGCAGCCCGCCCCTTTAGCAGTGACCTCTACAGCAGCCTGCCCCTTTAACAGTGACCTCTACAGCAGCCCGTCCCTTTAACAGTGACCTTTACAGCAGGCCGCCCCTTTAACAGTGACCTCTACAGATGCCCTCCCCTTTAACAGTGACCTCTACAGCTGCCCACCCCTTTAACAGTGACCTTTACAGCTGCCCGCCCCTTTAACAATGACCTCTACAGCTGCCTGCCCCTTTAACAGTGACCTCTACAGCTGCCCGTCCCTTTAACAGTGATCTCTACAGCAGCCCGCCCCTTTAACAGTGACCTTCACAGCAGCTAGAGTGGCCACTGTCTTCACCCCAGAAAGCCAGACTTTACCGGCCATTCCCCCCAACGTGAAACAGTGCCCCCAGTTCCCATGAAGACACACCACTAAACATGAGGCCACGCCCCCTGGCTCCATGAAGACACGGAGAAGAAGCTGTCTGAGCTACTGAAAGGGTGGACATCTCTGCGTCCGTCCAGGCACTGTGTCGGACGGAGAACAGGTAGCCAGAAAACTGGGCAGCCGGACATCTGGCCACCCTAACATCAGCCTGCCACTAGGGTGGCCAGAGGTCTTGTTTTAGGCTGGACAGTCTGGCTTTCAGACTCACTGTCCTCTGTCATGCGCAGGGCCTGGATGGACACAGGGATGTCCTTTTGAACAGCTCACTCTCAGCAGCAGCACTGTGCAGTCTGAGCAATGAGCTGCAGGGAGAAAGTCACCCTCCCACCACCCCTGCAGCTGAAATGTGATTTTTACCTATTTTTTTAATCCCGATCAAATGCGGCATGGAAGGGGCGTGGCCTGACTGAGTCAGGGGCGTGACTTAGTGGGATCTGGGGGTGGGGCTTTTAAGTCCTTCTTTTGACGGTGGCCTGAATTAGAGGTCAATGCCATAGTAATTTAGGAGGAAGGTGGGTAGCAGTGGAAGAATACATCTTTTATTACTACTGAACAGTAAATATGTGAAATTTACATTATATGAGGTAATGATTGATGATGAATTAGTCTGAAACATAAGTTATATTTATGGTAACCGAAATACCCCTTTACCATTGTCATCCACAGTGCTCTGCCTCTTTAATGCAGACCTACAGCAGTGAACTGGCTAGGTTGTCATAGAAACCTGGTGTGTGGAGACTGCCTGTGAGCTTCTACTGGCTGATAAGGGTCATGTGACCAGGCTACTATTGGCTAATGCATTTTTTGGGAATATCTCAGGAACGGTATGTCCCGGAGAGCTGAAAACTGTTCTAAAACCTTCCCGGACATCTGATGTACATGTGTGCCAAATTTTGTGATTGTAGCTGCAGCGGTGCGGATTCCTTTAGCGGACATACACACACACACACACACACACACATACACTCAGCTTTATATATTAGATGACTCTGCCTAAGCTATTTTCTGCCATTCTAAGAGTTTAATTTTGTGGAGGGATATCAGCAGGGCCCTGGCATTTTTAACTCCCTTAAAAAAGAAAGCACCATAGATAGAAACTAGTTAATTTTTTTCCATATTGGAGTTTTCATGGTATTTTTTCTCCAAAATAGTGATGTGAATCATGTTTGTTTTTCCCCTATATGCCAGGAAAAAATAGCCAAAAGCTTCAAAATGCTGCATTAACCTCTTCCCAATCTCCTCTATACTACCACAGCACAGCAGAACTGTAATAGAAAAGCTTGGTGATTGGGCGAGCAAGGGAGATGTGCGATGTGCTTGCCCGATCAGTTGCAGGGGCTCCGCTGTTATTGACAGCCAAGATCCTACTGTATCCACCAGCATCACTGAAAACTCTGATACCAGTGGATAAACCCCTTAGATGCCATGGTTAATGTTTACCACAGTATCTAAGGAGCTTTAAACGGGGGGAAGGGGCCCCTTCTCTCAACCCATCAGCTCCCTGTTATGCAATTGCGGGATACCAATGGCTGCTAACTCACAAAGAGCTCTGAGCCTGCCAGCTATGGAAGCCTATGAAGCCTCTATGTTGGGTAAACGATCAGTGTGAAATTTACTGTTACAGCATGTCATCTACATTATTTGAAAATGGATCAGACCCCTAAAAGTTGAAGTTCCATAGTGGGTCAATAAAAAGTAAAAAAAAAAAAAGAGATTAAAATGTGTTAAGTGAAAAAAGTGCTCCTCCACCCCCTTAAGCCATTTACTAGTAAAAAAAAAAAAAGAAATAGGCATTGCTATGTCTGCATAATCTACCCTCTCAGTGCCTAAGCAGCCATTTTTTTGTCACCTTCAACCTTTTGCCACATTTCAGGCTTCAAGCAAAAAGATATAACATTTTAAATTTTTGGTGAAGAATCAACAACAAGTGGGTCACAATTGTGAAGTGGAATTAAATTTATTGGATCATTTAAACTTTTTTTGTAATAATAAAACTGAAAAGTGGGTTGTGCAAAATTATTCGGCCCCCTTGCATTAATACTTTGTTGCGCCACCTTTTTCTGCAATTACAGCTGCAAGTCGCTTGGGGTATGTCTCTATCAGTTTTGCACATCTAGAGACTAAAATTCTTGCCCATTCTTCCTTGCAAAACAGCTTGAGCTCTTTGAGGTTGGATGGAGAGCGTTTGTGAACAGCAGTTTTCAGCTTTTTCCACATATTCTCAATTGGATTTAGGTCTGGACTTTGACTTGCCCATTCTAAGACCTGGATACGTTTATTTTTGAACCATTCCATTGTAGATTTTGCTTTATGTTTAGGATCATTGTCTTGTTTAAAGATAAATCTCCGTCCTAGTCTCAGGTCTTTTGCAGACTCCAACAGGTTTTCATCCAGAATGGTCCTGTATTTGGCTCCATCCATCTTCCCATCAATTTTAACCATCTTCCCTGTCCCTGCTGATGAAAAGCAGGCCCAAACCATGATACTGCCACCACCATGTTTGACAGTGGGGATGGTGTGTTCAGGGTGATGAGCTGTGTTGCTTTTACGCCAAACATATCGTTTTGCATTGTTTCCAAAAAGTTGGATTTTCGTTTAATCTGACCAGAGCACCTTCTTCCACGTTTGGTGTATCTCCCAGGTGGCTTGTGGCAAACTGTAAACAAGACTTTTTATGGATATCTTTGAGAAATGGCTTTCTTCTTGCCACTCTTCCATAAACGCCAGATTTGTGAAGTGTTCGACTGATTGTTGTCCTATGGACAGACTCTCCCACTTCAGCTGTAGATCTCTGCAGTTCATCCAGAGTGATCATGGGCCTCTTGGCTGCATCTCTAATCAGTCTTCTCCTTGTTTGAGATGAAAGTTTAGAGGGACGGCCGTCTCTTGGTAGATTTGCAGTAGTCTGATACTCCTTCCATTTCAATATGATCGCTTGCACAGTGCTCCTTGGGATGTTTAAAGGTTGGGAAATCTTTTGGTATCCAAATCCAGCTTTAAACTTCTCCACAACAGTATCACGGACCTGTCTGGTGTGTTCCTTGGTCTTCATGATGCTCTCTGTGCTTTAAACAGAACCCTGAGACTATCACAGAGCAGGTGCATTTATACGGAGACTTGATTACACACAGGTGGATTCTATTTCTCTTCATCAGTCATTTAGGACAACATTGGATCATTCAGAGATCCTCAATGAACTTCTGGAGTGAGTTTTCTGAACTAAAAGTAAATGGGCCAAATAATTTTGCACACCCAACTTTTCAGGTTTATTATTACAAAAAAAAGTTTAAATGATCCAATGAATTTTATTCCACTTCACAATTGTGAACAACTTGTTGTTGATTCTTCACCAATTTAAAATGTTATATCTTTTTGTTTGAAGCCTGAAATGTGGCAAAAGGTTGAAAAGTTCCAGGCGGCCGAATACTTTCGCAAGGCACTGTATATATAGTGATACCAATGCAGAGATTAGTGGAGGAAGAGAGGTATATTTCTTCAAGATTCCTTTCCTATATGAAGTAGCAGGTGAAAAACTCTCACCTGCGAGGTAATTAATGAATCAACACAGAGGGTGGAGACATAACAGATCCAGGAGGTCAGGCAGTCTCTCTCTGCCTGGGCACACAGAAAGTCTGTGAGCCAAATGTGAGTAAAAGGTTGCTTAAAGACTTGTTTTGTGAGCTGAGAGGGAGAAGCCCTCCAGCAGGTAGAATATGAAGTTATATACATAGTAAGTGCCGAACAGGCGAGGTTTTTCTTTTGCTGTTTTGTTATTTTATTTGCAACCTTATCAATAAACCTGGCTACAAGCCAGCTTAAAGGGTTTCTGTCACCAGTTTTGGGCACATAAAACAGGATGACATTTGCAATGTGCAAATGTCACCTGATGCCCAAACTGGTAATAATTTTTTTACTGGTGCCCCCGTTTTTGTAATAAATGAACTTTTGTAATATGTAAATTAATCTCACTAGGTGCAAGGGGCGGTAACCCTGCACCTAGGAGCGCCGTTTCCCTACCTTTATTCACGCCCCCTTTTCTTGTGATGGACAGGGCCAGGCAGCTCGCTCTATGTGCTCCTGGCCCTGTCCGTGCTGGAAATCCCGCGCCTGCGCCGTGCGGACTTCATTCGGCGCAGGCGCAGTGAGTGCCGATGGCTGCCGGGCTCCCAGCTTCCTCACTGCGCCTGCGCCGCCTTCTCTTCCGGGTGTACTGTGACGTCATCGGCGCAGGCGCAGTGAGGAAGCCGGGAGCCCGGCAGCCATCGGCACTCACTGTGCCTGCGCCGAATGAAGTCCGCACGGCGCAGGCGCAGTGAGTGCTTACTATATATATATATATATATATAAATAGTCAATTCAAATCCCCGCAGCACTCTCCTTCTAAAGTATAATGTGGGAGCTAGTGTCTATACCCTTGATTCTGGGTGCATCAATATAGGAGAAGAAATTCCTCGCCACTCCTGAGAATATAGTGAAGAAACTCTTTCTCTCTGTCACTTCTGGGGAATTCTATTTATGATTTTTTTTTTCCCACAGACTCTACAGTTCTCAGTACAAACTGCTTAAATGATCACATTGGCTTCAAATGTACACAGTGCACTTATAACTCTGTGCTCTCTGATACGTTCAAGCAAAAGACTAGGGCCACATGTAGGATTTTTCTAAAACCAGGAAGCCAGACATAATAATAAAAAGAGGGCTTACTTTTCACATTGGCACACAATCACACAAAATATTGGTCACTGAAATGCCATATCATTGGAAATATTGCAGTTTTCACTCTGCACCATTTGCTGTGAATTAAATTTACCTGTAAGGTCTAAATTATCTCCATGGATTTCAACCGTCCAGTGCCCCAAGATTCAAGTAGTGACCCATGACAGAGTGGGGAGGATGGCAGCAGTGGCAGTAAGAGGGACAATAGTGCCCTGTGACAGAGTGGGTAGGGTGGCAGCAGCAGCTGTGACAGTGACAATGACACTGACAATAGTGGCCCCATAACAATGTGGGGATGGAAGCCAACAGCAGTAGCAGTAAGAGCGACAATAGTGGCCTCATGACAGAGTGGGGAGGTGGAGCAGCAGCAGTAACAGTGACAATAGTGGGCAGCAACAGTGGCAGTAAGGCTGTGTTTACATCACTGTTTATTTTTCTGTTCTTCTGATGTGGATGGCCTCCATGACTCCAATTGCACTGCATATTGCCACCATCTGTCAGGGTCATCTGCGTCATCTTTTTTGTTAACCTTCTGATCCTCATGCTCCTCTTGCTTCTCCTGCTCCTTTCCTATCGCTTGGGCAGATAAACCACCTAGTTCTGTATAAAATTCTTGGGTGTTTATGTTCTCCTCCTCCTGCCCTGCCAGTCCATCCTCCTCAGGGCTCTTGCGGCTGTGAGATGTAAGTCCCACATCTTCCTTCCACTCACTAATCAAAGTTGTCAGCATCCCCTCCAGGATGTGAAGGAATAGAATGACATCATTCATCCCATAGTTCTGTTAACTGATAAAGTGGCCTCCTCAAAGGGCCTGAGCAAACGCCAGGTGTCATGGATCAGCTGTCATTGACTAACGTGGAAGTTACATCGGCGATTAGACTTGTTTGTATGCTGTATTAAGAAATCTTTGACCACCTTCCTTTGCTCGTACAGGCAGTGTAACATATGGAGCAAAGATTTTCAACTGGTGGAAATGTCGCATATCAGGCGATATTGGGGAACAGCATTTTGCCTTTTCAGCTCAAGAAGGGTGTGTTTTGTATCGTAAGAGTGGCTGAAGTGCATGCACAGTTTTCTGGACATTTTGGCTCTTGCAGCTCAGTGGAAAATGAGATTGAAGACGTGCTCCGTGTATGGTGCATGTGTCAGCCCCCCATCACACAGTGCAGACAAAATATTCCTCCCGTTATCTGTAACCATGATTCCTATCTCCATTTAGTGTGGAGACAGCTATTTTTCAATTTCTTTATTGATGGTGTTGAGCAGTTCCTCCCTAGCGTGACTCTGTTCAGCAAGGCTGATCAGGTGCAGAACCGCATGATTACACCTAGCTTTGCATAGGTGATATGATGGAGGACCACTATGAGCTATGCCTAGAGAGGAGAGTAAGGACAAGGTGCAGGATGGGGGAGGCAGAGGACATTGGTGCAGAAATCCCATGATTACAACGCAGAGGCGGCAATGCCATCACCTGGCCAAGTTTCTGGTGTGCTTTGGCCAGAACGAAATTTACCCAGTAGGCTGTGAATGAAAAATATTGTCTTTGTAGGGTACCTGTAGTTACAACTATATACATCAGCACTGGCATGAACTCTAGCAGACACTGAGAGACCCAAGGACTGGCCTCTCTTCTGCTCAAGGTACTGTAAATGTGCAGAGCTGCAACATCTTTTTGGGAAAAGTAATGTCAGCTTGGGACACTCCACTTTGACTGGCCACAAGCCATCAGTTTTCTGAAATGTGCAGAGTCAACTAAATGGAAAGGAGAGACTGTAGTACCAGCAACTTGGCCAGGTACACGTTCAGCTTCTGCGCCACTGGAGGGTTACAAGCATACACTTGACACTACATTGAAGTCGATGGGAAAGAACAACAGCTTCTTTCTGCTGATGTTGATGAGCCCTGACTGCTGGAGATAGGGTGTGGGCCACTGGGAGATGTAGTGGTTGCTTCATCAGGCTGTAACTTTAAATGAATAGTATGGTTTTTCTATGCCACTTTATGGTGACGCTCTATGTGTTGATGCAGGGTTGTCGTGCCAACATTGCTGTGCCGCTGAAAAGCAGAGCAGGGCCAGTGACAAACATTACTTGATGTAACAGTGGCTGCTGTGCACAGCTGTTCCTCTGCTTACCGCTGCAGTCCTGGGCACCGTGTTCAGTGGAGATCTGCTGCCTGAGCTTCCCGTTCACCGCTGCAGTCCTGGGCTCTGTCTGTTTAAGTACTGTTGTTCTGGGATCCGCTGCAGAGTTTCCATTCAGCCCTGGCTACAACTTGCCTGCTGCGCCATCTGAGTCATCCGTGGCTGCTTGGTTACACCTTCTTGTTGCCAACCCGGATTGCCTGATCTGTACCTGTGCTGCCTGCCCTGACCTTTGCCTGTCTGACTTCGCCTCTGCCTCATCCTTCAGTCCTGCTTTGTTGCACCTGGTGACGACTCAGCCCTCAGACCACCGCTGTACCTTTGGTACCTTCGCAGGTACCTTCTTGTCCACCTGGACCAGCTGCCTTGTGTGCCTATCCTTCTCAGGAGGTAGCGACCTGGTGTTCCCCTCAGAAAGTCTTAGAGGAGGTAGGACACAAGGCACAGTGAGTTCACACCCGCTGGTGTGTGACACTTGGCTAACAGACGGAAAAGCAAGAAGCAGGTTCAGGATAGTTTGAGTGCATAGAGGAATTTCCTGGGCCATGCCAACTAAGCGTGGTGTCAGATGAACCCACTGATTCCTCGCATTGTGCATCTGCTGTGATCAGATGATTGTGAGAAGCGAGTCATCAATTCCAATACAGCTGAATTGTTGGTCAAAACACAACCAGTAGTTGACAGTGGCACCTCCAGCCTGTTGCTGTCACTGCTTCTACTACCACCTCTTCTTCTGATGCTACTTTAGCCGGCTATAGAATCATTTTTGCCACTGCCTGTTCCTTTGGAGGGCCCAGGCAACTGTCGGATGGCTGTAGCGTATAACAACTGTATCGCTCCACTGCACACAGAGAAATGTTTAACTTTGGACTTCTACTTACAATATAGAATGCAACAACTAACATAAGGCATTCGCTATAATCAGTTTAGTTCCACTGTACACATGTACAGGATGAAGAATTTAACTATGCTGTCTTACTGACGCTATATAAATCAACAGCTAACAGAAGGCATTCACTATGATAAATTTTGTTCCACTGCACACATGCTAAGGGAGAAATATTTAACTATGGCCTAATACTGATGTTATGTAATGCAACAGCTAACAGAAGGCATTTGCTATAATCAGTTTAGTTCCACAGCACACATGTACAGGGCAAAGAATTCAACCATGGCATCATACTGACACTATGTAACGCAACAGCTAACAAAAAGCATTTGCTGTGAAAAATTTTGCTCCACTGCACAGTTATTTACAGGGCAAAAATCCTGGTCCTGGAATATAGACATAATGTAACTGTATCACTAAAAAACAGGGATTAACTCTGAATATGAGTGCGCCAGAACGTGATTCACATGGCTATTACACTTGCATTTTATACTCGTTCTATCTAACTGCATCCCTAAAATAAAATACTAATTTTGAATGTGAGTCCACTAGCCCATGATGTACACGCCGATTACACTCAATCTGCAGTCTCCCTGCTGTCTCCCTACACCTTCCCTACAGTCTCAAAAACTCTCCCCTACGATCTCCCTGCACTGTCCCTGCACTCTCCCTCCCCAATATTCTTTTTAAATACAGTATTCAGCAACACTTTTCCTAGTACTTGTCACAATGGTGGAGACCACATGAGATCAGGGGCTTCTTACTTTCACTTTGTAACACATGCAGCTGCCATTTTATGAAAAACTGATTCATTGCCATAAAGCACTTGGAAATTGTTGTGAATCAAAATTTTCCTAAGCTTCGTACCAAATTCCGGATCAAAAGTTTCACTTTGCTCAACACGAATAGTGATCTAAATCCAGTTCTTCAGGGCCAAAAGATGTCCCCACATTGGGAGCGTAACATGAATGTTAAAATACTCCTGTATTATGGTCATGGAAAGTAGAGAAACAATAATAAAATATAAATAAAAGTACCAATAGGACCAAAAAAAGTTGCAAACAAATTCTGAGAGTTTTGTACATTTCCAGATTTAGCATCTAAATCAAATGTCAATGGTAAAGGTCTTGATACAGTTATATAAATCTAGTTACCTTTATGTTTAATTTCTTGTCTCTGCAATGCATAGCTTTAGTTTCAGATTGAATAAGGACAGGATGGCTTCTGCTGTGCACAAATTCGGGTGGCAGTAATAAGTCGTAACTTCTATTTGTCAGCAGGCTCAAGCACCAAGGCCAGGAATGAGTACTCCTTATATTCTTCTGAGTGTGATGATGAAAGTCAGGGAGCTCAGTGAAGATTACAAAAGTTTTCAAGGACTAGTTCTTTAGACATTTTTTTTTCCCATTTGTAACTTCACAAAGTCAATTTGCCAGAGGGCAGCATGGATCCACTTTAGTTGAATAATTGCAAGATACATCCACAAACTTCAAAGATTGTGTATATAAATATCTGCACCAGTCCTTTCTGCAACATGACATAAGTATCAATCAGAATTTCAAACAGCATTTCAGGCAAGCCTGGAATATCAACAGGTAAGTTTTGACTGCGATTTTACCATGTTCTTCAAGTCTGAAGAATACCACTTTACTTATAGATGGTATACATGTCAAGTATCTAATAATGGTTTTTATCATTTATTTCTCCATTCTCATGCTTCGTCCAGAAAATGTATCAAGATACAGGATAAAAATCTCTGTATTAGCGTGGATTTAAGGATGTAAAATAAATAGATTGGCATCCAATGGCCAAGTAAGTTAAAATAGTTTGTGACAAAGCCTTGCAAGGTATCAGAAAATACCTTCAAAAATACCTTCATGACAAAATCAAAAGACATAAAAAATGTCATACAGATATCATGTTTGGAAATCTTTTGCGGAGCGTGTGTGGCAGCCCAAGTAGCCAACTTTATTGAATAAAGCTGAAAGGATTTATTTGGGATCTCAAGTGGTGCTACTTAATGTTTATAAAAAAAGAAAGACGCAAGATATATACAGATAGCAAAAAGATATGGACAAATTAACCAGCATTCTACTTAGGGCTCTTTTAGATGGGTCAATGCTGATTGCAATGAGCCAGAACTAGTCATTCTGTCTTGATTAGTGCCTGCTCATCCACTTGCATCCACATGCTGCAACCATCCCCTCTGGGGATGAGCAATCTCTAGTATGATCATTCATCCCCATACAAAGGTTCAAAGGTTGTCAGTAGAAAATTCCTATTTACAGAGAAAGATGTGATATTGACCAGCGACAATTTTCAGCTAGGGTGCTGCGAAGTGGATCTCCACCAATCTAATAACGATGCCCTATCCTATGGATCCTGAATAATCCTTAAAGGGGTAGTCCAGTTTCCTATATAGACGACCTATCCTCAGGATAGGTCATGAATATCAGATCGGCTGGGGGCTCTGACTCCCGACACCCCAGCTAATCAGTTGTTTGAAGAGAATGCAGAGCTCATGTGAGTGCTGCAATTTTTACACTGTTTAACTAGCCTCTGTCGGCATAACAGAGGCCACTGATCTGATATTGATGACCTGTCCTGGGGATAGGTCATCAATATCAGATAGGTGGGGGGTCTGCCTCCTGGCACCCCTGCTAATCAGCTGTTTGAAGAGAACGCAGAGCTTGTATGAGTGCTGCATTCTCTACACTGTTTAACTAGTCTTTGTCAACATCACAGAGGCCACTAATCTGATATTGATGACCTGTCCTGTGTATAGGTCATCAATATAAGAAACCGGACAACCTCCTTAAAATATCCATCTGATCAAAACATCTGTGCCCTTCTGTGCTGATTGATTTCATATAAAACCTGTAGAAAGTTGATTTAATTTCTACCAAACTACCAGGTTTGGTAGTGAATAATTGCTTCAGTGGTTAGCACTATTGCACTGAGGTCATGGGTTCAAATCTGACTTCAGACAAGATCAGCATGAAGTGTGTGTGTGATCTACTTGTGTTTCAGTAATTTCCCCCTGATCCTTCAGATCCATGCAGTCTGGCTGATGTCTTGTTGGTCTTTCAGTCATGAGCAAGGATGCTTCCTCAAATGCTTGTGAAGTCAAAGCACCAAGGACTGGCATGAGAAGGATTTCTCACTTGTGTTCATAAAATTGTAAAAGAACTTCATAGATTTTATGATGTTTTATGGAGGGATTCTTCAAGATGTGTTGGATCAGGGTTTCCATTAACATGAATAAGAATGGACATAAGGGATAACCATGTCAGGTACCACCAATAATACCGAAGGCTTACAATAAGGTGACATTTACATGAATAAAGCAAATGCTGCACTTGCCACTTGGTATGCAGATGAATTTTTCAGTCTTTGGCCAGGCCAGGCAGAATTAGCATGGGCAGGGCAGCGAAAAGTCAGGAAAAAATTCCAACCTAGAAAATTAATAAAGGTGCTTCAAAATAGAAATTGTCAAAATGTAATCCTCAGGTAAAGCAAAGATGGTCAAATGCATATATGTTTTATATATATATATATATATATATATATATATATATATATATATAAACGGCATATAAAAGCACCAAGCCATAACAGTAAAAACCACCGATCAGCCATAACATTAAAGCCAACTACCTTATATTTATTAGGTTCTCCTGCATTAACCTATTTGAGGTATGGAATCCACAAAACCTCTAAAGGTGTCCTGTGGTGTGTGGCACCAAGACGTTAACAACACATCCTTTAAGTCATGTAAGATGGGAGGTGAAGCCTCAGATGTCTTCCCAGAACATCACACAGATGCTGAATCAGATTAATTTCTGGGGAAGTCAACAGTGTGCAGTGTGGCAAGGCATAATATCCTGCTGAAAGTGATCACTGTCATTAGAGAATAAGGTTACCACTAAGGAGTATATTTGCTCTGTACAATGCTTATATGCGGTATGTGGTATAGTACATGTCAAAGTATCAGAACCCAAGAACATTACTCAAACTTCATCTGTTGGCTTCTCCCATAGAGCATCCTGGTGCAATCTTTTACCCAGGAGAGATGTAAAAAAAAGGAGGGAAAAAACATGATTTATCAGACTAAGGTACCTTGCTCACATGCCCATTTGGTTGTGGACAGTGGTGGGCATGCAACATTTGAAACTACACAGGCACCATATGCAGAAAGCTGTGAAGCACTTTGTATTCTGAGTCTGACACTTTTCTTTAAAAACCAGCATTCACTTTTTCATTAATTTGTGTACAGTAGCGCTTTGTCAGATTGGTCCACATAGGCTAGCCTAAGTCCATCATTGAGGCTTGGACACCAGTAAAAGTTTCACCACTTCAATACTTTCACCACTTTCACTACTTCAGCACTTTCGCTAGGTGTTAACCTCTGCTTACTGGGAACACCCCACTGCTGTTTTTAAAGATACTATAACCCAACCATCTAACCATAATACCACTCAATATTTGCCCTTTTCTCCTGCTTTCAACACAACATCTCCAAAAACTGAATGTTAACTTAAGATACTTTGTCACACATCAATATTTCAGGTAATTATCAGGAAAAAACAAATGTTCCCCATAATTGCTTGATTTTCAGTGGAGATGAGGGAATTAGTTACATGAAACAATCACCTCCACAGTAGGAGGACAAGCAACCACTGCTTTCATCACTTGTCCCCATAGCAAATTATTGTTTCTGGTCAGTAGATCCCAGTTTACACATGATAATCTGCTGCACAATGATTCAACATGCCAGCCGAAAGACACAGTCACACGTTGAACAAGCATGATAGTTGACACCTTTTACACAAGCCAGTAATTGGGAAGGAGCATTTCTACATTCATCCCTGATAGCTGACCTAATTATTGGTCCATTTTAAAGGACCATTAATGACTAACATACAGCACCGTTGACAGTTTCCACTTCAGCTAGATAATTAAAGGGATTATCCAATAGTACAAACAAACACCATTGAAAAACAATTGAAGGTGCTTAACACAGTTGGTTTAGATAATACGTCTCATCAAGCATGTGTGCTAACTCTACTACATCTGTACCCCCAACAATGCCCGCATCCCTCCTATAGACAATACTTACCTGCACAGCCACCACTGAATCTCCATGTCGCGAAGATCAAAACATCAATCACTTCAGAAGCTGTGAGATCAACAGAATCACAACTAATAAATAAGGAAAAATCATATAAACAGCCTTATACTAATACACTCTTTGAATCGTAAATCTCGCTCTTGGCTTTTATCAGATTCCGTCTTATTCGATGCTGGTGGTATGTGTGGCATGAGTTAATGCTCTTTGAGAACATTGATTTTCTGCTTGCAGGTGCTTGGATATGATTTCCCTAGTGGAACTGCTAATACTTTGGAAATGTCACACACAAAGGATTGTGCCCGCTGCTTTATGAATTATCATAAATAAGCTAAACATAATAACGTGTTATCTTGTATATAGGAACAGTGAATGAAGGGACCTTTATGTATAGGAGTACAGGACATGTTCCAAGTGAAAAGTCAAATCCCTCATGTACAGGACCACAACCACTAGCATCTCAGATATATATGGGTTAATACTTGGCTACATCTTTTATCAGATGTCTGGCTGTGGCTAGAAAACGTACTCTTTATATAATAATTGTGCATAGTATTACACATACTAGCCATACCCCTGTGATGAACCCATATCCTGTGCAGTCGCCACCATTTCCCTGTGAGCTGAGCATAGAGAGAGGCGTGACAAAATGCTCATGCACTAGGGACAGTGTTGCTGCAAACTTCTAACAGAGTGTAGGACAATATTGTAGAGGGAGAGTACAGGAATAGTGCTGGGGGAGTGAGGGGAGAGCATGGGAGACTGCTGAACTACAGACTCTGCTACAATTTATCTCCATGTACATAACTGTGCAGTGCACCAAGATTCATGGATAATCTGTTCTGTTAGCTGTAGAGTTACTGTGCATCAATATTACAAGCCACTGTTTCCGACAGGTCTAATTTAACACTGTGTACATAAGTGTGAGTGCACCAAGATTCGTAATCTAATCCACTCTGTTAGCTGTAGTTACTGTGCATAAGAATTACAAGTAGTATTAAATGAATTGAAATTCAAGAAGTGGACTTTGACCTGAATTTCAGGGGCAATTCAATTTGCCTAGAAGCTGCTTCATGGTAACAAATCAATTTTCCCTAAAATGGCAGTAGAACAAAAAAATAAATAAATAAAGTAATGCTCACCTCATGCATCTGTGTGTGAAGAGTCCTCCATGGCCATCTTGATTGAAGATCCTGAACGGAATCTTGCACGCAGTGATATTTGACGCCATCATGCTGGCCAGCACGCTGACGTCATCACACACCGTGCAAGATTTCGCACTGTATCTTGAAGCAAGATGGCCGCAGTGGCCTCTTTTCAATGAAATGGATATGGTGAGTATTAACCCCTGACTGCCCTCAATGGTCATCTCAGATGCGATGAATGCTGCCTCTGAGGGGTTCAATGACAGGGGGCGGCACAATCATGATTTCCTGTTATTGCACCCGCTACTCACAAAGAAATGCACTTCGTAATGGAGTTTTGAAAACGTCACTTATTTCTAAGCACTCTTATCGGCAAGTTTAGTTTATCGCCGTGTACATAATTGTACAGTCAACCAAGATTTATAGCTAATTTATTCTGTTAGCTGTAGAGTTACTGCGTGTCAGTATTACAGGCCACTGTTACTGGCAGGTCTAATTTATCACAGTGTATATAACTTTGAAGTGCCCCAATATTCACAGTTAATGTAGTGGTAGCAGCCTCAGAAACAGGCCAGATTTGCCACTGTCATCCAGCAGTCATGACCAACAACCCAGCTGTACTGAAATGGTTGACTCGCCCTTCACAAACATCTGAAGTTACAACAGATACACCCAACCCAGGAATTGGTTGGTTCCTCTGACACCATGCTGAATTGGCATGGCCCAAGAACTGCCTCTGTGCCCTCACTGTCTTTAACCTGCCTTTTACTTCTCACTGCTAGCCAAGTAATGTATGTGCTTGCTGATCTCCGCTTTTCAACAAGGATGGGCTTTGTGAGGACAGCCAGCAGTTATAGGCCAGCTCCCAGACTTGGAGGAGAGGTCCATTGCGGACTCTTCTAGGCGTGAAATTAATGATGATGACAGTTGGTTGGAAGTACATGTTGCGAGAAGTCAGGGGGTTGACACAAGTGAAGAACAGACAGATGTAGAAGATGATGTAGCCAATTGCACTTGGGAGCTGGCTGAAGAGGAGGCACCTTCATCATCAGGGGGCGAGGGTGACAGCGTGCCTGTGAGACAGCAAAATGGAAACGTGTATGTAAGACAGCTGGGTGTAAGCATGCCTGTGAGACAGCAGGGTGGCAGTAGTGGGAGATCTGCAGCCAAATGCGGGAGTAGTACACCATTTGCTACTAGGGTTCATAAAAGCAGCAGCAGGCCAGCATCACTCAGTGATGGAGGGAAAATGCCATACTCCCAACAGTGGGAATTTTTCACCAAGTCACTGCTGGGCATTAGCGTAGCGGTATGCAGGCTATGTGGGTAGAAGGTGAGGCGTGGCTAGAATGCTAATGTTGGCACGATAGCTGTACACTTGGACCTTCACCATAAAGTGGCGTGGGAAAACCATGCTACACATTTAGTGTTATAGACTAATGCAGCAACTGCTGCAGCTCCCAGAGCACCACTCTCCAGCAGTCAGGGCTTGACAATATCAGCAGAAGGAAGTTTTCATTCCTTCCCTTCAACTTCAATGTTGTTTATTGCTTCTGATGCTCTTCCTACTCCTCTTCACTGGTTTCAACAACAATCGATCACTGAGTCAATTGCAAAAAGACAACAGTATGCGTACACTCATCCTGCGGTGCAGAAGCTAAATGTGCACCTGACCCATTTGCTGGTACTACAGCCGTTCCCTTTCCATGTAGTTGACTCTGCACATTTCAGAGAACTGATAGTTTATGCCCACCCAAGGTGGAGAGCCCCAAACCAACATTACTTTTCCCAAAAGACTGTACCAACCCTACACACATATGTTGAGCAGAAGGTGGGCTAGTTCTTAGGCCTCTTAATGTCTGGCTATTGAGGGAGAAAAATTAATAGGCAGAGACTTGGTGAATGATGTGAGAGTGTGGCTACTAAGTTAAAACAGCAGTGTTCTAAATATCAGCAACATTGTCGCATTAAGGCAGTGTAGGTATCTCGGGGGAAACTTGAGACATAAGAAACTGCCAGTGTATGGCAGTGTTTTAGTGATAGTTTCATAAGCACTTATTAACAATAATGAAAGCATATTTGAAAGGAAAAATATAGGAATCTGAAGGGCAGCGTGAGATAGCATCAGTGTTAGTTTATTAGAACTACAAGCTTATATAAGCGGTAAAAGTATAGTCCAGATAATTTAGATTAATATAGGAATCATTAGTGAAGTTTGTAATAAATCTACACAATTAGTTGATATGCAGAGCAATTGCTTAAGATAATAAATACACTAATTGGGCTGCAAAGGTCCTTATAAAGACTGTGGAAACTAGTTGCATATTGCACAAGGCTCTTATTTAACACAGTATTAGATTGTTCTGATACAGTTTATCAATATTGTATACAAATAAAAACATATACTGCTGGAGCCAAGTACACATCCTCCAAATGATTACTGCTTTCCCCTTATATACATAAAAACCTAATACTAATTAGATCCCTGCTAATAGCTGAGAATTTTAAAATTATTGGTTGGGCATTTGTGTTTATTTAAAATATATAATGAAAGTTATATTTTAATTTAAAGAAAAACATAGCCCCTAGTGGGATTTTTCTGGTCATGTGACCAATTGTTATGGATGTTATAATATCCCTAGGTTTCTGTGATAGGTAGTGTTGACCGAACATGTTCGGCCGAATATAGTATTCGGCCGAACATGGAGGCGCTCGGGTCCACGCGGTGTTCGACCGCCATGCTGAGTCCCCTCCCCACACGCTAATTAGCCAATTAGCATGTTTGCTACTGGCATTACACTGATTGGATGGCTGGGAACGCGTCATCAGATGCTATAAAGCACCCGGTGACATGTGACCGGACCATAACGAGTCAGGGAGAGCTGCTGCAAGGGGAGACAGATAGTGTAGGGAGAGAAGAACGCTAGGCAGGGATAGTATTTCTTCTGAAAAAGCCAAAAACCCTTTTAAGGGCTATTATATCTTGCTGCAATATATATATATATATATATATATATATATATATATATATATATATATTTTTTTTTTAAGGGCTTAAAAATTGTGCAAGATGGCCTGAAATTAACGCCACCTGCGCAGCTGGTGCATTGTGTATTACTCTCTGTATACTATATACCTGACATCCTTTGCTATTTTTTCTGCTGTTAATTACGTCCGCAATACCTCTTTTGCATCTGCTGTCTAACATTTGCGCAAGGAGGGACATATAGTGTAGGGATACAATTTGGCTAGGTAGGGCTAGTAGTTCTGTTCAAAAGACACAAAAGTCCATTGTTATATCTGGCTGCATTTTTTTATTTATTTTGGGGAAAAAGAACGCAAGTGTGCCTGACGCTAATACCACGTGCACAGCATGTGCATTAGAACCGTTCTGTAGTCTATATACCTGACATCCATGGCTTTTTTTTCTACCGTTAATTAAGGCCACAGTTCCTCAGCTGCACCTGCTGTATAACATTTGCGCAAGGAGGCCCATATAGTGTAGGGATAGGATTTGGCTAGGCAGGGCTAGTAGTTCTGTTCAAAAGACACAAAAGTACATTGTTATATCTGGCTGCATTTTTTAAAAAATTTGGGGCAAAAAGAATGCAAGTGTGCCTGACACTAATACCACGAGCACAGAGTATGCATTAGAACTGTTCTGTAGTCTGTATACCTGACATCCATTGCTATTTTTTCTACCGTTAATTAAAGCCACAGTTCCTCATTTGCGTCTGCTGTATAACATTTGCGCAAGGAGGGACATATAGTGTAGGGAAAGGATTTGGCTAGGTAGGGCTAGTAGTTCTGTTCAAAAGACACAAAAGTCCATTGTTATATCTGGCTGCATTTTTTTAATTATTTTGGAGCAAAAAGAACGCAAATGTGCCTGACGCTATAACATCATGCACAGCATGTGCATAAGAACCGTTCTGTAGTCTATATACAGTACCTGACATCTGTTGCTATTTTTTCTACTGTTAATCAAGGCCACAGTACCTCTTTTGCGTCTGCTGTCTAACATTTGCGCCAAGGAGGGACATATAGTGTAGGGATAGGATTTGACTAGGCAGGGCTAGTAGTTCTGTTCAAAATACACAAAAGTCCATTGTTATATCTGGCTGCATTTTTTTTAAAATTTGGGGCAAAAAGAACGCAAGTGTGCCTTACGCTAATACCACGTACACAGCGTGTGCATTAGAACCGTTCTGTAGTCTATATACCTGACATCCGTTGCAATTTTTCTACAGTTAATTAAGGCCGCAGTTCCTCAGCTGCGCCTGCTGAATAATATTTGCACAAGGAGGCACATATAGTGTAGGGATAGGATTTAGTTTGGCAGGGCTAGTAGTTCTGTTCAAAAGACACAAAAGTACATTGTTATATCTGGCTGTTTTTGTTTTTTTTTTAATTTGGGGCAAAAAGAACGCAAGTTTGCCTGACGCTAATACCAAGTGCACAGAGTGTGCATTAGAACCGTTCTGTAGTCTATATACCTGACATCTATTGCTATTTTTTCTGCGTTTATTAAGCCGAGACTGTCGCTGCGCCTGTTTATACAGTTTTTTTTTTTTTTTTTTTTTTTTTTTTTTTTTTTTTTTTTTTTTTTTTTTTTTTTTG
>ONZH01002747.1:0-42618 GCA_900303285.1 Rhinella marina
TCATTGTCCTGTTGATAAATAAATGATGGTCCAACTAAACACAAACCGGATGGAATAGCATGCCGCTGCAAGATGCTGTGGTAGCCATGCTGGTTCAGTATGCCTTCAATTTTGAATAAATCCCCAACAGTGTCACCAGCAAAGCATCCCCACACCATCACACCTCCTCCTCCATGCTTCACGGTGGGAACCATGCATGTAGAGTCCATCCGTTCACCTATTCTGCGTCGCACAAAGACACGGTGGTTTGGACCAAAGATCTCAAATTTGGACCCATCAGACCAAAGCACAGATTTCCACTGGTCTAATGTCCATTCCTTGTGTTCTTTAGCCCAAACAAGTCTCTTCTGCTTGTTGCCTGTCCTTAGCAGTGGTTTCCTAGCAGCTATTTTACCATGAAGGCCTGCTGCACACAGTCTCCTCTTAACAGTTGTTGTAGAGATGTGTCTGCTGCTAGAACTCTGTGTGGCATTGACCTGGTCTCTAATCTGAGCTGCTGTTAACATGCCATTTCTGAGGCTGGTGACTCAGATGAACTTATCCTCAGCAGCAGAGGTGACTCTTGGTCTTCCTTTCCTGGAGCGGTCCTCATGTGAGCCAGTTTCTTTGTAGCGCTTGATGGTTTTTGCGACTGCACTTGGGGACACTTTCAAAGTTTTCCCAATTTTTCGGACTGACTGACCTTCATTTCTTAAAATAATGATGGCCATCGTTTTTCTTTACTTAGCTGCTTTTTTCTTGCCATAATACAAATTCTAACAGTCTATTCAGTAGGACTATCAGCTGTGTATCCACCTGACTTCTGCCCAACACAACTCATGGTCCCAACTGCATTTATAAGGCAAGAAATCCCACTTATTAAACCTGACAGGGCACAGCTGTGAAGTGAAAACCATTTCAGGTGACTACCTCTTGAAGCTCATCAAGAGAATGCCAAGAGTGTGCAAAGCAGTAATCAAAGCAAAAGGTGGCTACTTTGAAGAACCTAGAATATAAGGCATATTTTCAGTTGTTTCACACTTTTCACACATAGTTTTGATGCCTTCAGTGTGAATCTACAATTTTCATAGTCATGAAAATACAGAAAACTCTTTGAATGAGAAACTGTGTCCAAACTTTTGGTCTGTACTGTATATATATATATATATATATATATATATATACACATAGGCAGGTTAGTGACCCTAGAAGAAGAAAAAAAAAGTGGCCCTATGTTGTAGGTGGGTCCAAACTTATCTCTTAGGCCTTTTCTCATCATCATGTAAGTAATAAGGCTACAAAGATAGAACATAAAATATACTTATTGGAATGCAATTTCTAAAATTCTTGAATCTTTATAAATTCCTGTAAGCAAACATTCAATGCACCATGCATTTCACAACTAGAAACCACTGTTATACGTGTAACAATTTTAAGAAATCTATGAATTCGTTCTGAGAAAAAGTAAGTAAAACTATACACATATGTCCTGTAAATGCAGGGAATCATGTACAAATCTAAATAGAAATGAAAAAAAAAACAATTAAAATGTATATCTGCTATATTTAGTACATGCCATAAAAGGGTTGTCTGAGAATAGGTAACTTTCACAGGTGCTTGCAGCCTGCCTCCGCTGTGGAAAGATTCATAGCTACCTGACACTCGCAGCTCTGATCCTGTGCGCTGCATACTGTGTGTCTATCTTTCAGTCTGCAGCTTGTTTACTTCCTGGCATGATCATCTGCTCCACTGCAGCCAATGACTGGCTTCAGCAGTAACGCGTCCACAAAAAATGCACCAAAACTGAAGTCAGCCATTGGTGGCAGCAGAGCTGGTGACCACACCCATTTGGGGAGGAAGTAAATAAGCAATAGACCAAAAGACAGACACACAGGAGCCAGCTCCCAGGACAGGAACGTCAGGCGGTAGATAAGCGATTCTGATTCTTTTCACAGCAGAGACAGGCTGCAGACACCTGTGAAAAGTTATTTATTTCCAGAAAACCCCTTTAATACTGTCTTCCTGTCCTGTCCTGCAGTACTGAAATGACTGCCCAGGAGGAACTTACTACTGAGCATGTGGAGCACAGTTTCAGGCATTGTAACTAAGGGCCGTGGAGCAGCATAAAAAAGCCTAATATAAGGGACAGGAGAGAACACAGCAGAAGTGAGAACTTATTGTCTATCACCACTAAGACACCCAGCTTATTACTGTTTTTTTTTATAAATAGGGGCCTTAGACATATAGAACATAAACTATATTTTATTAAAGTTTCTAAACTTTTCTAAATACCTATGAAATTTAATAAATGAATTACACAATATTAATAACAGATAATATTTTTTAAGTCAGTCTTCTACATACTCCAACTCCACAGCCCTGCATTAAACTACCATTTTTCAACTACTATAGAGACCCCTGGGGGAAAATGCAAGAAAAAAAAAACAAACAAAAAAAACAGCAAACCCCCCCCCCCCAAAAAAAAAAAAAACAACAGCATTTCTAGAGCATGGTTCATTTAGAATAAAATGGCAAAAATGGTAACAATGCCTGGAAAAAGCTATAAAACGCCAGAAAAAAACTTTTCTGTAGTGCACAATTCTCACACCGATGCTCTATAGGGCCAGGACAGTGATATGAGGGCAAACCCTTTCTTTCCCTCATGGATGTTGCGGATCCTGCATGATTGCAGCTGGGGTTCCCTTGGTGTTGTGGGTTTGCTTAGGGTGCAGAGCAGTAGATGTAGGCGCAGTGGCCGGTGAATGGTGCTGGAGTCAGTAACCAGGTCAGGTTTAGAAAATAAATCTCTTTCTTTACTAAAGTGTACAACGGGACTTGCAATACATTAAAAAAACACAGTTCCAGAAACTGACTGTGCAAATCATCCCAGACAGAAATGTATGGATAAGGGCTCATTCACACGAACGTATTTTCTTTCCGTGTCTGTTCTGTTTTTTTGCGGACCGTATGCGGAACCATTCATTTCAATGGATCCGCAAAAAAAAACAGAAGGTACTCCGCATGCATTCCGTTTCCGTATGTCCGTATTTCCGTTCCGCAAAAAGATAGAACACGTCTTATTATTGTCCGCATTACGGAGAAGGATAGTTCTGTTCTATTCCAGCTAATCTGTTCCGCAAAATACGGACTGCACACGGATTTCATATGTATTTTTTGCAGATCCGTTTTTTGCGGACCGCAATATACATACAGTTGTGTGCATGAGCCCTAAAGACCAGGATGGGGGTTGTAGTATTTTATTATTATTTATTATTATTAAAGTGACATTCATTCCATAGCGCTGTACATATGAAAAGGCTGGTAATATTATTCTTGCAATGGTGGCTGTAGATCCCAGCTGAGGGGTACAGGATTAAGATATGGTGGGCCAGACTGTGTCCAAGAGTGAAAGGTATTATAGCTATGTCCCCTCATTGCAGTAAAGTCTCTATCAGCCATAACCCTTTCAAGACTGGGTGATTTTCAATTTAATTTTCTTTCTTTAGTCCCAGCCCTCAAAAACCCATGTTTTTTATTTTTTTCATTCACATAGCCGTATGAGGGCTTGTTTTTTGCAGGGAAGATGTACTTTCTAATGGCACAATTTACGGTTACATACAACGTGGTGTTAAGCGGGAAAAAATTCCAAAAGGAGTGGAATTTAAGAAAAAAATTCCACTGTTTTATACAATTTTTTTACATCGTTTCCTATGTGGTAAAACTGACCTGTTACTTTTACTCTCTGGGTCAATATGACTACAATAATATCACATATATACTTTTTCTTCCATTTTAATACTGAAAAAAAAAAATTACTAAATTAAAAGGTTTTCTTTGCATTGCCATATTCTGATGTTTTTATTTTTAGTGTATAGAGCTATGTGAAGGCTCAATTTTTTGTGGAGCAATCTGTAGTTTTCATTGATACCATGGGAGGTGTATAACTTTTGTAAAAACGTCAAATCAGCCATTTAGACTTTTTTGTCCTGTTTTGCCGTTTGCAGTATGGGAGAATACGGGCGTTTTCGCACAAGGAGATGCCCATGATGTTAAGTATTTTTTTTAATTTGGGGAAAAGGTAGGCGATTTGAATTTTTTTTTATACTTTTTAATGGTTATTCTTTATACATTTCTTAGAGATAGTGATTCTCTGGGATGAAGGCCTAGTCCTCTGAGGTGAGCACATGTACCTCCGTTTCACTTCCTCAACTGGCAAACAACTAACTGAGCTGAGCTACACATTCTTCTTAAATGTAGAGGGTCAGGATTGGTAACCCCAACTGATCCATGCAGATAAATTGATTACCAGACATTAACCCTTTCTACCCCAGGCCAGTTTTCACCCTCCTGCCTCACACTTTTACTTATCCAAGTCATTCAGAGATTGTTTTCTCGTGATACATTGTACTTCACGACCGTCATAGACATTGTACTTCAAGACAGTCAATAGATTTCAACTTTATTTATCAAAAAATCCAAAATATACCAAAAATGTGGAAACATTCGCAATTTTCAAAATTTTAATTTCTCTGCTTTTAAAACAAAAAGTGATACCTCATAAAATAGGTATTCCTTAACAATCCCCATTTGTCTACTTTATGATGGCATCATTTTGTAAATTTCCAAAACCCACTTTTTAAGGACCCGTTCAGTTATGAAGTCACTTTGTGGGACCTACATAGTAGAAACCACCCATAAATTATCCAATTTTAGAAACTCTACCCCTCAAGTTATTCAAAACTGATTTTACAAACTTTCTTAACCCTTTAGGTATACCACAAGAATGAAAGGAAAATGGAGATGAATTTTCTAAATTTCACTTTTTTGGCAGATTTTCCATTTTAATCATTTTTTTCTTTTAACATATCAAGGGTAAACAGACAACCAAAACTCAATATCTATTACCCTGATTCTGTAGTTTACAGTAACACCCCACATGTGGTGGTAAACTGCTGTATGGGCACTCAGCAGAGCGCAGAAGAACAAGGAGCGCAGTTTTTGAAAGGCAGATTTTACCTTAATACGTCTCTGAGTCCTAAAGGTGTGCCTTTGGTGGAAATAATGTGATTCTGTCAGAAACCTTTCTTTTTGCCTGAAGCCTTGTCCAAAATGTCATGTTACGCCGTTCTCCGCATAGGAGAAATTTTTTAATATCTTAATAGTTTGGACTTTTTGGACAGGCGCTAGAACCCTTGTCCTATTCACCCTGATATTCACCCTACTCTGTCCCTGCTGCCCTATGCTTTGTGCACACAGCAGCAGGGAGCTTACCATGGTAGCCAGGGCTTCAGTAACGTCCTAGCTTCCAAGGTAACCGATCTGAGCCTGCGATTAAACTGCTGGGGCTCCATTTGGATCTGCCACTGCACCACCAATGAGGAGGAGGGGAGGGGACCCTGTGGTCACTGCACCACCAATGACTTTAATAGTGGGGGGGTTGGGAGGGGCGCACTGCACCACCAATGTTTTTAATACTGGGGTTGGGAGGGAAGCACTGCGCCACCAATGTTTTTAATACTGGGGTTGGGAGGGACGCACTGCGCCACCAAGGAACATAACTAACCTTTTAGTACATATACAGGCGGGTGAGGGCGGCAGAATCACATAGCCAGCACCCGACCTCTATGACAGGGAGCTGCGATCCGCGGCAGTTAACCCCTCAGGTGCTGCAGATTGCTGCTCCCTGTCATAGAGGTTGGGTGCCGGCTATGTCATTCTGCCACCAGCACCTGCCTCCTGTATTTGAATTAATGGGTGAATTATCATCATTCGTGGCACAGTGGCCACAGCCCCTCCCCTCTCTCTTGTCATTGGTGGCAGCAGCACAGTGGGGAGGAAGGGACACTCTCCCCCTCCACTGTGCTGCTGAGGGGAACATGGCACATGCTGAGAGCAGCGCACACCATGTTCACTGATACTAGGGTGTGCAGTAGCGTAGCCTAGTATAGGAAAATGGTAAAATACCAGTATCGTATCGATCCAGGTACAAAAGTATCGATTGGGTATTGATAATTCGATACCCGGTGCAACCCTAATACCAAGCGATCAAAAAGTCACATGTACCCCAAAATAGTACCAATAAAACAGTCACCTCATCCCGCAAAAAATGAGCTCCTATAAGACAATTGGCCAAAAAAATAAAATATGGCTCTCAGAATATGGGGACAGTAAAACATGATTTTTTTTGTGTCAAAAATGCTTTTATTGTGTTAAAGTGAAATAAATAAAAAAAAATCACATAACCTAACCCCTCAGGTGAACACCGTGAAAAAAATAAAATGTGCCAAAAAAACATTTTTGGTCATCTTACATGACAAAAGTGTACTAACAAGCAATCAAAAAGTCATATGCACCTCCAAAATAGTACAAATCAAACCGTCACTTCACCCCGCAAAAAAAGGGCCCCTGCATAAGCCAATCGCCCCAAAAAATTAAAAAATATGGCTTTCAGAAAATGGAGACACAAAACCATGTTTTTATTTCTAAAATGCTTTTATTGTGTAAAACTAAAATAAAAAAATAGACATATTAGGTATTGCTGCACTGCTGCACCTGTAATGACCTCCTCTATAAAAAATATCACATGATCTACCCCCTAAGGTGAATACTGAAAAAAAAAATTAAAATTGTGCCAAAACAACCAATATTATGGTCTACTTGCCCCATAAAGAGTAATATTGAATGATCAAAAAATATTATGTACCCAAAATTAGTACCAATGAAAATGTCAACAGTAAAAAACGAGCCCCCACACAAGACGATTGGCAGAAAAATAGAAAAAAATATGTCTTTCAGAAGATGGAGGCTCAACTAGTAATCTTCAGCACTCCAGGTAATTGCAGAAAACTTGTTGTTTATTTAAGATCACACAGCATGTAACAGCACAGTGGCGACGTTTCGGCTCTGTTGAGCCTTTATCAAGCTTGATAAAGGCTCTACAGAGCCGAAACGTCGCCACTATGCTGTTACATGCTGTGTGATCTTAAATAAACACCAAGTTTTCTGCAATTACCTGGAGTGCTGCGGATCACTATTTGAGCCTCTATGCAGGACCTTAAAGCCAGGACCTGAACAACCGCGTGCACCGTATATGAGTATTACACTCACCGGTAATTCGGTTTTCTGGAAGTCTCCATGACAGCACAACCTGAGATAGTCTTCCTCTGATAGGACAGGCAAATACAGAGAGGGTTGAAAACCCCACCCCTTCCTCCCAGCACCAGTGTATTATAACTGTAACCCGGAGGGATAGAAAAAAATAGACAAAAAAAAAGAATAGGGTGGGAGGCTTGTGCTGTCATGGAGATTTCCAGGAAACCGGAATACTGGTGAGTGTAATACTCATTTCCCCAGTCGTCTCCATGACGGCACAACCTTAGAACTAACAAAGTGAAAACTTGGGGGGGGGACAACTGCCCCAAGGACTTTGCGACCAAATGCTATGTCCTCATTTGCAAAAACATCAAGTCTATAGTGTTTAATAAATGTGAGGGCTCTCTTCCAGGTAGCTGCTCTACAGATTTGCTCCAGGGAAGCAGAGGCTCTCTCTGCCCAGGAAGCGGAGACCGCCCAAACAGAATGGGCCTTAAGACAGGGAGGTGGCTCCTTACCTGAGTCCCTGTAAGCCTCTGTAATCGTGCTTCTAATCCAGCACGCTATAGAGCTCTTAGCCGCCCTCTTACCCTTATTCGGGCCAAAAAACTGAATAAATAAATTTTCGTCAGTTCTCCAATCCTTAGGCTCCATTCACACGTCCTGTTTTTCTTTCCTGATTCGATCCTGATTTTTTCAGGACTCATTGAAATGAATGAATCCAGATCAGGATCGAATCAGGAAAGAAAAACAGGACGTGTGAATGGAGCCTTAGTGACATCTAAGTAATGAAGGACAGCCCTCCTAACATCTAAATTATGATATTTAGCTTCCTGCTCATTTTTAGGATTGGCGCAAAAAGAAGGAATCACTATATCTTGTGATCTATGGAAGGTAGACACTACCTTAGGTAAAAAAGAGGGGTTTAACTTAAACACTAATTTATAATCAAAAATTGTCAAGAAAGGTTCACGAATAGTCAGAGCTTGCAGTTCGCATACCCTTCTAGCTGACGAAATTGCTACTAAAAAGATGGTTTTAATAGTCAGCAAATTCAAGGATAGGGTATCTAAGGGCTCAAAGGGAGCGGAGGATAGACCCTGGAGAACCTTGTTTAGGTTCCAAGGGGCCACCAGGTTTTTGATCCTAGGGCGCAATCTGTCCGCTGCCTTTATAAACCTAGATATCCAGGGCACCTCATACAGACTGGTATTATAGAGAACTCCCAAGGGTGAGACCTGGACTTTTAAGGTATTAGGAGATAACTCCATATCCAGCCCTTCCTGAAGGAAATCTAGAATGAGCGGAATGTTTGGAGTGGATTGGGTAAATGTATCTCCTGCCCAGGAAGCAAATTTTTTCCAGACCTTAAGGTAAGCTTTTGAGGTGTTAGATTTCCTGCTCAGTAGCAAGGTACTCACAACCTTTAGAGATAGCCCTAAGCCTAAGAGGATTGATTTTTCAGTACCCAGGCCAATAACTTGAGGAGTTTGGGATTGTGATGGTTGACTGGCCCCTGAGACAGAAGATCCGCTGACGGGGTAAATAGAATGGGATCCTACTGGCTGAGAGATTTCAGGAGGCCGAACTAACCCCTCCTGGGCTAGAAGGGTACTACTATTATCAGGGTGCATTTCTCTGATCTGAACTTTTGCAGCACTCTCGGAATTATCGGGATTGGGGGGAAAGCATAGACAAGACCTACAGTCCAGTCCTGGGTAAAAGCATCTACTGCCACACAAGGATCTCTTGGATTCAGGGAGAAGTAGTGATGAACCTTGTGATTTCTTCTGCTGGGAAATAAGTCCAGAATCGTATTCCCCCAACGAAGTTGAATCAACCAGAAGGCCGATTGGGACAGGGACCATTCTCCGGGGTCTATTGTGTGACGACTTAGGAAGTCTGGTTGCAAATGATCCCCTCAGATGGACCGCAGACAGCGAGAGAATGTTCTTCTCTGCCCAGCTGAAGATGTGACTTGCTAGGACCTGCAGATGACGATGTCTCGTTCCCCCCTGGTGTTGAATGTATGCCATAGCCGTGGAATTGTCCGAGTGGACTAACACATGGCGCCCTCTTGAGTAGGCCTGCGTTGCCTTGAGGCCTTCCCAAATGGCCTGGAGTTCTCTGAAATTCGAGGAGCTTTTTCTCAGAGTCAGAGACCAAGAACCTTGGAAAGAGCCCATTGTCGCATGAGCCCCCCAACCCTTGGCGCTGGCGTCGGTAGTCAAGAAGAAATTCTCCTGATTCCAATGTACACCTTCCTGTAGGTTTTGATCTCTGAGCCACCATCAGAGCAAGCATTTGACTTCTTTGGCAAGACCGATTCTGTGGTCTAGTGTGGACTGGGATTTGTTACAAACCCATAGTACTAAATTCTATAGCTGCCTCATTTGATGCTGGGCCCAAGCTACTGCTGGAATTGAAGAGGAAAATAGGCCTAGTACCCTCATGGTCTTCCTGATTGAGGAAATCGGGTTTTCCAGAAGATGTTGCACCTGCAGTTTTAAGTTCTGGATCTTGGATGGAGGTAGGAAGGAATTTTTGAAGTACAGAGTCCAGGACGATACCTAGAAATGTCCTTCGACTGTCTGGAATAAGATTGGACTTCCAATTGATAATCCACCCCAACGACTGAAGGCGGTCTAGCATGGTCTGTAAATGATTGTGAAGAATGTCCACACTCTCTCCCAAAATTAAAGGTTGTCCAGATATGGCACTATTGGGATGCCTTCCTGGCTTAAGGAGGCTACTACTTCCGCCATTACTTTGGAAAAAATACGAGGGGCGGAAGAAATCCCGAATGGTAGACAGTTGAATTGGAAGTGATGGATTCTCCCCTCCTGAAGGACCGCGAACCTGAGGTATTTCCTGGATGATGGATGGATTGGAATGTGGAAGTAGGAGTCCTTGAGGTCGACTGTGACCATTAGAGCACCTTTGTTTATTAATTTTACTGCAGATTTGATATTTTCCATTTTGAACCTGCGATACAGTATGTTTGTTTAGTGGTTTCAGGTTGATTATCATACGGAATTTTCCGTTTGGTTTTGGAACTAAGAATAAGGGGGAGTAATGACCTGCTCCTAATTCTAGCTCTGGTACATCTTCTATCGCTCCAAGATCTAATAGCTCATACATGGTGGGGGCGGAGCTTGGCCGCATCGCTGAATGGCTGTGTGAGTTAGAGCTCCAGTGCAGACCTGACCATTCACCCTTTTTTAGGCGCTCCTCTTGGGCTATAATGGGCAAGACCAGTAGAGACAAGGTCAGAGAACCTGGGAGTAACACCCCGTCCAGATCCAAGCAGCCGGAGATGGATAAATTCCTGAAAAAGATGGCGGGCGGTGAAGAAGCCAAGATGGCGCCGACGAAGGTGCGCCATGCTGAGACAGATGATCTATCTGATGGCGGCAGTTTGTCGGATACCTCAGAAAGCAGATGCTCCCGAAGAGAGCCACAGATATCAAAAGCTGTTTTACAAGATGTCCTGGAATCTGCTCTGGCTCTACTGAAGCGGGATTTATCTGGCATAAAAGATGACCTACGTCACTTAGGACACCGAGTAGTCGCTCTAGAAAATGCGCAAGAGTCCATATTGTCATACGAAGTGAAGATGAGAGAGAGACACATAAAGCTCTGATTAATGAGGCCTTTCTGAAATTAGAAGACCAGGAAAACTGAAATCGGAGGAGGAATCTGTGGATTAGAGGCCTACCTGAAGCTGTTGCACCAGAAGACCTGCAGGGCGCAGCAAAGGAGATCTTTGGCTCATTGCTGGGAGCTGACAGAGCTGCTAACATTGTGATTGAACGCATTCATCGCGCCCTACGCCCCAAACCTAAATTGAATGAGCCCCCTCGAGATGTGGTTTGTGGCTTACTTAGTTTTGTGGACACTGCCGCGATCCTGAAGCAAAGCAGGGATACTCCCAAAATCATATTTGGAGACGCTGAACTCTCTATCTTTCAAGACATAGCAGCCTCCACCCTGGCCAAACGGAGGATTTTAAAACCTTTGTTGGACGCCTTGAAGGCCTCTGCTCTGCCTTTCCGCTGGCTCTACCCCTTTGGTCTTGTCATCATGAAAAATGGTAGACAAATTACTATCCGCTCCCCGCAAGACCTGAAGACGGCGTGGGAGCAGCTGGGTATTGCTCCCATAGACTTACCATCCTGGATGCCGGCGGACCAGACGGATCCTCCTCCACCGTTGTCACGACCGGAAACCTGGCAACTCGTGTCTCCAGGCAAGGCCGACAGAACCAGACGCGGGACCTCCAGAGCCAAGACCTGAGTGAGTTATATCGCCTCAAGAGGTACCACGAATTGTTTAGCCTGTAGGGCTAAAAGCCTCATGGAACCTCGGATCTACCGATAGTTCCTACTGTGGACCCTTCCTTATTACGGTTACGGGACTTGACTACCTGTTTAGTGACTATTTTGTTTTTGGTCCGGACCGGGAAGACACTCCTGATATGAGGCTGCCTTACCTCTCTTTTTAGGGACTTTTCTCTACGGTTTCGTAGGCACTTTCGTCTTTATCGTATGCAGCCGCTGCCTATAGAGCTTTTTTTCCTTTTCATGTTCCTGAAGTTTATACAAGTTTGGGTGTTGTTACCTTAAGTTTAAATTAGTTGCTAGGGTGTTGGTTGGTCAAATACCAACCGTTTTGCCGATGACAGTTATCTCGTCCTCGGGTGCTCTGCAAAGCCCCCCACCTATGAGGACATCTCTTCCATTGAATGGTTTGAGATCTCACGCAATATTCAGGTGTTTGCGGGAGCACATACTAATATGTACCTTATGGTTATTGTTTCTTCTTCTTTTTCCTATCTTTCAGTTCTATTCTGACTGCACTATCCTTCTTTCCCCTCAATACTCCTTTTTTCTCCCTTCCTTGAAGAGCCTTTCATCTCTCAGAATCTGTCCAGATATATGGGAATGGCATCCATTGTAGTTACATCCTTAAATGCTATAGGCTTGAACGAGCCACGAAAGCGCTCCCAAATCCTCAATCTCCTACGCAGAGGCAAGGCTGATATCATTTTCCTACAGGAAACTCATTTTAAGTCGCACAAACTTCCTAACCCCACAACTTCCAATTATAATCAGTGGTTCCATAGCACTCACTCTTCAGCCAGTAGAGGAGCTAGCATAGCTATTAGTAAGCATGTCTCTTTTAAGCAAACGGCACTGATAACTGATCCAAATGGTAGATATATATTTCTTAAGGGGACGATCGCAGGATCCATAGTCACGCTTGCAAATGTATATGCCCCCAACAAGGGACAGGCACAGTGGCTCGTTCAGGTTCTTCGGCAACTCTCTACAATGAAAGAAGGGTTACTGATTCTAGGAGGTGATTTTAATCTATCGATCCCGCATTGGACTCAACTAGTAGTCGCTCTCGCATATCATATAGATTGCTGGGTAGACTCCAGAGGGCTCTGAAAAATCTCCAGGTTGTGGATGTTTGGCGCACTATACACCCTCTGGACCGAGATTATTCATTTTACTCACACACGAGTAATACCTACCATAGGTTGGACTACTTATATCTCTCTACACCTCACTTACCGCTAGAACATAGGGCCTCTCTAGGTAATATTACGGTCTCTGACCATGCCCCAGTTTCTCTGAGTGTATCCTTGAAGGATTTACCTAAAAGAGAGTGGACCTGGCGCCTTAATGAGACGCTGATAGCAGATCCCCGGAATATAGAAAGCGTCAAGGCCGCTATGGTGGAATATTTCTCCTTTAACACTATAGAACAAACCTCTGCACCTATATTGTGGGAAGCCCACAAATCTGTTGTCAGAGGGGAATTGATAGCGTTAGGGGCCAAATTAAAAAAGAGGCGTTCGGCTGAACTGGACTCTCTACTCACACGTATCTCCAAGTTAGAGATTGTGCACAAAAAGTCTGTGGCCGAGTCTATATCTCAGCAGCTCTCTGTTACGCACAGAACTGAACAATTTGCTGAACATTACTTCAGCAAAAACTTTGCTTAGGGCCAAGTTTAAGGCATACGCATATGGTGACAGTGGTAATAAACTAATGACAGCTTTGACCCAGAAGCAGAGGTCGGACTCCTTTATCTCATCGATTAGGGATAACGCAGACAATACCCACAAATCCACCCCAGATATAGCTAAGGCCTTTACGAAGTTCTATGAGGCGCTGTATAACCTTGATGAGAGAGATGGACTGCGGGAGTTACCGCCCAATCTCGCTACTTAACACTGATGTGAAGTGGTGGGCTAAGATCTTAGCACAACGTTTACAGAGGTTGCTGCCCCAGATAATAGGTAGTGAGCAAGTTGGCTTTGTCAGCGGTAGACAAGGTAAAGAGAATACCATACGTCTCATACGGCTAATATCATGGGCAAAGGCATCTGGCACTCCACTGGCTTTACTAAGCACCGAAGGCCTTCGACAGGGTTGGTTGGAGCTTTATGACGTCCAGCCCTCCGCAGTTTTGGCATCCCCAATCAATTTGTCGAGGCTATTCTCACGCTGTACTCTGGGCCCTCTGCGCGAATCAAATTAAACGGCATTATCCCCGGCTTTTAAAATCCATAATGGTACCCGTCAGGGATGCCCATTATCGCCAACACTATTTGTACTGGTCATAGAGACTCTCCTCCTTAGGATACGACAAGACCCATTGGTTAAAGGGTTGAAGTTAGGGGGATACACACATTTAACAGCAGCCTTTGCGGACGATTTGCTAGTCATGACTTCCAACCCGTCTCACCTCATTTCCGGCTCTATTAGATATCTTCAAAGAGTTCGGCTATATCTCTAACTTTAAGATCAATTACTCTAAGTCGGAAGCTTTGAACATTACATGTACCCAACCCGTAGTCCAGCGATTAAAAACTACCACCCCTTTCTCCTGGGCATCTAAAAGTATTCAATACCTGGGCATACAAATATCTGCTAATCCAATTGAACTGAAGGGGCTCAACTATACTCCTCTTTTGCAGAAAGTGAAGGCACAGATTGCGTCTTTGAAAATCCCCTTGATCTCTTGGGTAGGGAAGAAGAATTTTCTAAAGACTTATATAGTGCCCAAATTCCTCTACCTGCTTCAAACTATTCCCATAAAATTACCTGTCTCATATTTCACTGAAATCCGCAAGCTATTCTCTTCCTTTTTATGGGATAAGAAACCCCCAAGAATTGCTTATGGCATACTTACTAGAGAAAAACGCTTCGGAGGATTTGGGTTACCAGATCTTTTATTGTATTATAAGGCCATACAAATGTCCAGAGGGCTGTCACTTTTAGCACCAAGCCCCCCACAACGGTGTGCGAGATTGGAAAGGGCACTGTTGTCCCATCATGAGAGAGCCACTTTATGGGGTATCAAAAAGAAAGCCAATACCGCATCTAACACGCATGTTCTGCTTAGGGGTACTATGGATCTTTGGCCTTCGCTGTTCCATACAGACATGCTAAGATTCCCATTACCCTCTATGCCAATTGATTTGTTGCAATTATCCCTACACTCGGGGGTTGAGAAGCCCTCTGGAGTCTGGCCTATGCTGTCGCATGTTCCTTTTAGCACGTTAATTTCTGCTGATGGTAAGATGGACTGGGAACTAATTTTAAACTTACCCATTGTTAGATCAGCTCCCTTCCTCCATCTACTCGATTTTCGAAGGGACCTGAGGAAGATTGATCTTCCTAACAACTCTCCTGGGGTTGCTTCTTGGCTAGAAAAATTGTCACTCACTGAAAAATTGCCTAAGAGACTAATATCCCTATCTTATAAAGCTTTGTTATTGGATTTGCCTCCGAATCTGTACTTCCTAGCTGCTTGGGAGACTGAATTAGGTATCAGCCTCTCAGATCCAGAAAAAGCATTTATCCTCACCCACTCACATGGATTTAATAGATGTATTAAAATACAGGAGAACTCGTACAAATTGCTCACCAGGTGGTATAGGACACCAGAACTCCTCCACAAATTTAATGCGGATATCCCAGATACGTGCTGGAGGTGTGGAAGAGAGGTGGGATCATTATCACATATCTGGTGGTTCTGTCCTCTCATTCAGCCCTTTTGGTCTGAAGCGGAAGCGACAATACGAAGCATTTGCTCTATTGACATTACCCCGACTCCGAAGTTGGTGCTATTATGGTGCCCTATAGACAAATTCACGCCACAGAGAGCTAATTTACCAACTATGCTCATCACAGCAGCTAGATTACTTATCCCATTCCTGTGGAGGTCTACACGTCCTCCTAAGATAGACTGGACTGACAAAGTGGACCAGCTGTATAGATTTGAGGAACTGGCTCACTGGGAAAAGTACACTAGAGCAAAATTTCTGAAAATATGGCATCCTTGGTGACTTTTTAGAGGTTTTGCTCTTTGAAAAGGTGGGCACTAGCTCGCTACTCCACACGTTCTATAGGGGTTTGTCTTTCAGTTGTGGCTTGCTCGGGTTCAATATGTTTTCTGACATCAGGATGTCTTTAGTAACTTCGTCAACATGGATTCTAGCTACTTTATCAGATTGCATGGTAGGCTCTTGACCCCCTTCCTTCTCCTCCCCTACCCCTTCCTTTCACTGTGACTTTCATGTCTTTTTCTGAACTTAGCAAGGCTCTCGTTATTGTTATTGATTGTGCAATTGTACGATGGTATTATGACATGTTCTTGGTTAAACAGGATTATGGACTATCATGATACTCGTTATATGTATGTGTTCTTCTGGGACTTTGAGCTATAACCTTGCTTGTATTTCTGTATTATTATATGTTACTTCAATAAAAAGAGAATTTCAAAAAAAAAAAAAAAGATCTAATAGCTCCTTTATGCCCTCGGACAGAAGTGACAGCTGGGATGTGGAAGTTGAGTTAAGGTGAATTTTTACGGGGGAGGTGACAGCAACTCTATTGAGTAGCCTTCTTTTATTACCTTCAGGATAAACTGATCAATGATAGAACGTTCCCAAGCAGGAAAAACAGAGCTCAGCCTTCCCCCCAACGCACATGGCGTCATTCCTTGGAGGAGGAAGCCGCAGGGGGATCTCTTTTATTTGGGTTAAACAAAAAGTTTTTCCCCTGACCCCCTTTATTATGTGACCATCTTCCCGATTTCCCTTTATCTGGTCTAGAGTCTTGATGTTGCTGTTTAGCACAAAAAAACTGGGGCCTGTTCCGATATCTATCTTCTGGAAACCCTTTTTACGGTCAGTGACATTTTCCAGAATTTTATCTAGGTTGGGCCCAAAAACATACTGCCCATGGAAGGGAAGGGATATCAACTTATTCTTAGAAGTCATGTCTCCTGCCCAGGCTTTCAACCAGAGGACCCTTTTGGTGGTATTTGACAGAACCGCAGTACGTGCAGCCAGCCTTACCGATTCGGCAAGGAATCAGCTAAAAAACTAGTGGCCATTTTTAGTAAGGGAAGACTCTCTAAAATCTGATCCCTTGGCAATTGTTGATCAAGTGCACTTCTAGTTGTTCCAGCCAGACTTTCAGGGTGCGGGCCACAGAGGTTGCCGCAACCCCGGGTTTTAAAAGGGCCACAGTAGCTTCCCATGTTTTTTTAAGACTTTCGGCTTTCCTGTCCATGGGGTCTTTTAGCTGCGCTGCATCCTCAAAGGGGAGAGCCATGCGCTTAGCCACTTTGGCTACTGGGGCATCCACCCTCGGAATTGCCTCCCAGTCAGCGCAGTCTTTTTCATCAAAAGGATAGCGCCTTTTTAAACCATGGGGAATAAATGATCCCTTTTTGGGTTTATCCCATTCAGATCTAATCAGGTTTTGAATATTATCTGGGACTGGGAACACAGATCTTTGTCTTTCCCCTAGACCCCTGAAAATTTCTTCCTGGACGGACTTGGGCCTTCTCGGGATCTCCATTCTGATAGTGGCTCTTATGGCCTTAATCAATTCCTCTATGTCTTCAGGATTAAAGAGGAACCTTTTATACTCATTGTCTTCCCCCGACTCCTGGTCCAGGTCAACAATCTCAGGATCTGACAAGTCTGGGATTATGGAATCAGAATCACTACCCCCTGATAAGGGATCCCTGGGCAACCCCGACCTATGGGGAGGGGGTCTACGGGAGGGGGGAGGTGAAGTATCCCTGACCATACTTTTGATTTCATCAAGGAGGCTGGTAGATTCCACCTTAACTACCGACTCCTTACATTCTTTACATAGGGGTTTAACCCCCGAGGAGGGTAAGCGTTTAGCACAAACCCCACATTTTCTAGTTTTAACTTTAGCAGTAGAAGATGACTCCTTTTCTCCCTAAAAGCAAAGGGGGAGAGAAGGGTCACCATACCAAGGGTCTCACATACAAATAGAGGGTGCCTGAAAAGGCTACTCACAGAACCCTGGTTCGGTGGAGGCTCCATCCCAGAGCCTAGAGTGGAGGGGTTACTCATGGTGTCTTTCACCCGTCCAGCAGCCAGCCGTGCATCCGGTTCCACAGGGAAAAACGCCGGGTGCAGGATCCGATGGGCACCGCCATCTTTGTAGTATCGGCGCATGCGCCATGCGCCCGGTGTGACATCACAACGTAGCTCCGCCCCCAGGACGTCTGACGTCATTTCCAGGCGGCCGGAGGGAAGCGCGTCTCAGCGTCGCTCTGGCCGCCATCTTTCCACTCTGCATGAAGTCCCCTGTGGACCGCCACAGGAGGGAGCGTCACCGGGGCCATTCCAAGCAGCATGACCCGGGCACCGGCCGAAATGGAGAAGGGAGAGCCCAACTAGGGATCCGACCCCAGGCCTGCAGTAAAAAAGGGGTAGATAGAACAAACAGAGCCAGGACTCCCAGCACCTCTCCTGATATTCCTTCCTGACAGGACAGGAAAATACACTGGTGCTGGGGGGGGGTTTAACCCTCTGTATTTTACTGTCCTATCAGAGGAAGACTCTCTCAGGTTGTGCTGTCATGGAGACGACCCATTTGAGGATTTGTGTTTAGGGAACCTGATCACAAGTATTGCTGTGCTGCTTTTCTACCCCTTCTTTTTGGCTATTTCAGAAAATGGTGACACAAAAACAGGATTTTCTTTAAAAAATGCTTTATTATGTAAAACTGAAAAAGTTGATAGTCACGTCCGCAACAACCTGCTCTATAAAAAAAAAAAAATAAAAATCAAATGTACCCCAAAATAGTATCAATAAAACTGTCACCTTATCCCGTAGTTTCCAAAATGGGGTCACTTTTTGGTTGTTTCTACTGTAGGGGTGCATCAGGGGGGCTTCAAATGGGACATGGTGTCTAAAAACCAGTCCTGCAAAATCTGCAGCGCTCCTTTTCTTCTGCACCCTGCAGCACACCCTTAGTCGTCTTTCACACGGGCGTCATGGATTCAGTCCGAATGCGTTCCGGAAAATCCGCACGCAATCGCAGTCTGTTTTGATGCGTTTTTCACATGCGTGATAAAAAACAATGTTTACAAACAACATCTCTTAGCAACCATCAGTGAATCACGCATTGCATCCGCACTTGTGTGCGAATGCAATGCGTGATTCACGCAGACCCATTCACTTCAATGGGGCCAGGGCTGCGTGAAAAACGCAGAATATAGAACATGCTGCGATTTTCATGCAACGGCGAACTGATGCGTGAAAAACATCGCTCATGTGAAAAGCCCCATTGAAATGAATGGGTTAGGATTCAGTGTGGGTGCAAATCGTCCGCATCACACATTGCACCCGCACGGAAATCTCGCCCTGTGTGAAAGGGGCCTCAGAGGAGTTTACCACCACATGTGAGGTGTTTCTGTATCACCCCCCAATATAATAAACATTGGTGGCGACCCCCCCGCCCAGAACTAAATCACTGGTGGCAGTGGCCACAGGGTTTCCTCCCCCCCCCCCCCCATTGGTTGCCAGTTCCGATCGGAGCCCCAGTAGTGTAATCATTACTGAAGCCCTTGCTGCCATGTGCACAAACCTCAGACAGCAGGGACAGTGCAAAGTCCTATTCACTCTAATAGAGCTCTATTAGGGGGAATGTGACAAGAGTTCTAGCCCCCAAGGGGGCAAATAGTTATTAAGTAAAGAGTTTAAAAAAAACAAACACCAAAAGTTTAAATCCCCCCTTTCCCAATTTTACATATTAAAATTTATAAAACAATAAATAAACATATTAAGTATCACCATGTCCGAAAAAGTCCAAACTATTAAAAAAACATCTATGCGGTGAACGGCATAATAGAAAAAAATTAAAAAACGCGTGATTTGCCATTTTTTTGTTACCTTGTCCTCCCAAAAAATAGGATAGGACTGTTCTGTTATGGGCCAGACACTTCATAAAATGCGGAATGCACTCTGCTTTTTTTGGTGTTTTTATTTTTTCCAAACTAATTGGGTTCGGATACAGCATTATGAACCCGATTCGATCAACACTAGCTAGGGGCCTAGGAGGATCAGACTTGTGGGCAGAATCACCATCAGCAGGCAGAGACATTCCAGAACAGGCGAGTGAAGGATAGCTGGAATCTACTGCCGTCACTCTTTTTTTTTTTTTTTTTTTTTTTTAAAGTATTTACTGCCGCACTTCCGAATTCCCTCCAACGTCATCCTTATGATCACATGGTCTGCGTTATGCCGGAAGTAATAACATCCAAATGGAGGAACTTCCCATGGCCTCCAGGAATCTTTTACTGCTGTAGTCGTGCAACCGTGACCTGATATTGCTTGGTAGTGTCCATGGAGCCTTAGATAATCTCAGGGCTGACAACACATGCCAGATTTATACCTATATCCAGGAAGGACCACAACCGCTAACGGAACCTTGGCACTCTGCCACAGCCCTACTGGCCATGCCAGGGATACAAACCGGAAGGCTGTGTGATGGATTTAACAGGCAATAGTACCTGCAGGCAGGTTCTCCACACATCTCAAGGGACAAAACAACTGGAGTAGGTAAAGGGGAGGGGGCTTTTAATCATTGGTCCCCACGTTGTTTCCTGTCCCTGCGGAGGCGGAGCAACCTCCCATTAAGCATATGGGGAAGTGCATGAATTTTTTTTTTTCCCAAATGAAATGTGCCAGAAAATTGGTGTAATGTGTGTAAGAAATGCCAAGGTGTCATATTTGTTAATTACCTATACCATTTTTATTTAAAATGGTTATCCTGGCAATGATGACTTATCCACAGGGTAGGTCATCATTATCACACCAGCGGGGGTCCAAGTCTCAGCTTCACTGGCATACATGATATAGTGGCAGTGCTTGGTATTGCAGCTCAGCTCTGTAAATGGTATATTGGCAGCGCTTGGTATTGCAGCTCAGCTCTGTACATGGTATAGTGTATTGCAGCTAGCTCTGGCAGCGCTTGGTATTTGTACAGCTCAGCTCAGCTGTACATGGTATATAGTGGCAGCGCTTGGTATTGCAGCTCAGCTCTGTACATGGTATAGTGGCAGCGCTTGGTATTGCAGCTCAGCTCTGTACATGGTATAGTGGCAGCGCTTGGTATTGCAGCTCAGCTGTGTACATGGCATAGTGGCAGCGCTTGGTATTGCAGCTCAGCTGTGTACATGGCATAGTGGCAGCGCTTGGTATTGCAGCTCAGCTGTGTACATGGCATAGTGGCAGCGCTTGGTATTGCAGCTCAGCTGTGTACATGGCATAGTGGCAGCACTTGGTATTGCAGCTCAGCTGTGTACATGGCATAGTGGCAGCGCTTGGTATTGCAGCTCAGCTCTGTACATGGTATAATGGCAGTGCTTGGTATTGCAGATCAGCTCTACTGACTTGAATAGGACTAAGCAGCAACTATGCCATGTGACCAAGGTACAGCGACGTCAGTGGCCTAGAAGAGGCCTTGAGTGCTGCAGCCTCTTCTAACGGCTGATCAGCAGGGTCCCGCGTGTCACCCCCCACAGATCTGATACTGAGGATAAGTCAAATCTTTTCTGGGTAAAGCCTTTAAGTTTCTTTCATACAATATTTGTCTGGCTGAATCCTGGCCTATTTGCTAGGTAGCAGCCGGATCTCCGCTTAATGGGGCCACCGTGCATTGTGGTACCATCCAGCAGTGCCAGATGGAGAAAGCTCCGGTACGCAGTTCTTCACCAAAAATGCCTGCCGGCAATGTGAGACTAGTCTTGCACGTGATGGGACATGACACCTCACAGTGTTCACACCAAATTATTGACTAACACCTTTTTGAAGGGTTTGTGTCATCATGGGCATATCACTAGGATATGCCCCCATTGTCTTATAGGTGTGGGTCCCACCACTTGGACACACACCAATATTGAGAACGGAGCCCCGAAAGCGAAGGAGGCCGCATTGCGCATGTGCAGCCACCCTCCATTCATTTTCTGTGAAGCCGGCGAAAATGGCCAACTGCTGGCTCGGCTATTTCCGTCGGCCCCATAGAAATGAAAGGGAGCAGGGCCGCGCATGCACGGTATGCTCCCATTCACTTCTATGGGAAGTCAGCTTGGTGGACCGGAGTCCTCCAGACAGCATCTTGCGGGGCTCCGTTCTTGATATAGGTGCGGGTCCCAAATGGGGGCATATCCCAGCGCTATACCCCATTGTCCATGATGAGACAACCCTTTTAAGTGCAAAACGGTGTTTGACAATCAGTGTTGAGGGAACTTGTGGTTTCAAGTTCGGAGTACAAGGTTTGAGTTATCTAAGGATTCCACATAACCAGGGGCGTAGCTAAAGGTTCATAGGCCCTGGTGCAAGAGTTCAGCTTGGGCCCTGACCAAGCTGCAAAACACAATGTTCGTGGGAATGTAGCCTAATACAGCGCCCCTTACATCCAGTGACGTCTCCTCTGATGTAGACCTTCTCTTTCCTCTTCTTCTCCTTTCAGACCAGACGCCATTTTTCAGCCATTTCTCATCTCTGCAGTTTGACAGAAAAAAAATCTTTGTTTACTACTTTTCCATCATCCTCCCATCTTCTGGACAAATCATCCTACCATCCCTAGTACTGTGCCACTAGTACCACACAGATAGTGCCCTTCAATAATTATTAGCACACAGTGTCCTAAAATAACTATGCCCAGCAAATAGTGTCCCTGACAGTAATAGTGTAAACATAACGTCCCCCAGAAATAACTGTGCTATGCTGATACTGTGCCAGGGTGCCCCCACAGTAATAGTGCTCCCAAAGTCCCAACTAATAATTCTCTGCCAGAGTGCACTTGTTAGTAATAGTGCCCCCAACAGTACTAACGTCCCCACTGTGCCCCAGAAGTAATAATGCTTCCAATGTGCCAGTAAGAAGTGCCCCCAATAATGTGCCAGTAAGACGTGCCCCCATAGTACACCCCAATAATATGCCAAAAAGTGCCCCAATAATGTGCCAGAAGTGCCCCCAAAATTTCACCACAATAATGTGCCAGTAAGAAGTGCTCCCCACCCATAGATGCCCTCCAAATTATGTGCCAGTAAGAAACGCCCCAATAATGCACCAGAAGTTCCCCCCATTGATTCCCCCCCATAATCATGTGCCAGTAAAAAGTGTCCCACCCCATAGATGCCCCTCAAATTGTGCCAGTAAGAAATGCCCCCAAATTATGTGCCAGTAAGAAATGCCCCCCGTGCCACTAACAATGCCCCAGTGCCCCCATGTGCCAGTAACAAATGCCCCAGTGCCCCCATGGGCCAGTAAAAATGCCATGTGTAAGAAATGCCCCCAGTGCTCCCGTGCCAGTAAGAAATGCCCCATGTGCCAGTAACAAATGCCCCCAGTGCCCCATGTGCCAGTAAAAGTGCCCCCAGTGCCAGTAAGAAATGCCCCCAGTGCCCCCAATAGAGCTCCGGTCCATAATTGCAACAATAAAAAAAAAATTAAACACTTATACTTACCTCCATCAGCAATGTGTCCCGCGCTGTATTGCTCAGGTGGCGCGATGATGTCATTGCGCCGCCTGAGCCGGCCTCTGATAGGCCTAGTGCCTGTAGCCTATCAGAGGAACGGGTAGGGGAGACGCCTCTCACTCCCCTGCCCCGCAGTACAGGCATGTGAATCGCCATCCTGAGGACGGCGATACAGATGACTATGGAGAAGCGCTCATCTCCCTCTGCCCCGCCCCCAACTGTGCGCAGGGCTGCACCACACCTGCCTAATTGGCGGTGCGGCCCTGCAAGTGGCAAGGGGGCCCTCGGGGTTCCCCCTGGCTTAGGGGCCTGGTCACAACTGCGACCCCTATAGCTACGTCACGGCACATAAGTTATGGTCCGTGGTACTGGAATCCATAACGGATAACCCGAACCTTGTACACCGCACTGAAAACTGAAGTTCCCTCAACACTAGTGACTGATATAAGGGCAGGGCTTCACAGCAACATAAAAATACCTGCGACTTGTCTGCACTTTGCTGTTAGAGCTGGGGCTTGGCTGAGAAAACACATCCATGTGGCAGGAGGGTCTGAATTACACTTAAGTCAATGGAGTAAAAATTGCGTGCAACAGGCAATTTACAACACAAAACCCAGCAGTGTCGCAGGGCGACATCACTGACATACATCATGTGGAAAGTCACACAGCACGCGTCACCCTGTGAGCCGCACCAGCAATCAACTGCCCACCACTCTGCTCTGCAGGCTACCACCTCACCCATCCGTGCCCCGCAACAACTGCCTGGAGCTCTCCCACACCAAACTAGGAAGGACTTCATCTTAGCGCGTCCACGCAACTTCCCGCCCATTCTGTTGCTCAGGCGCCGCCCACGGGCTGGGCAGTGCCTGCTTGAGATAGAACTGGATACGGAGCTGCTGACGCCCGATGGGTGAAGATCTGGTGACTGTACTACTCACCCTCCCGCAGGATTTCCCGTACCCAGAAGCCAGATAGATCCGTCCTTGTTTTGGCTCCTCAGCCCCAGCTGTGCGGCTCTCTGCGCCGGAGTCCTGCTGGCGGTAAGTGGCGGCAGGGTGTGCGTTTCTTGCTGTGTGTACGGTGCTTTGTGCTGGAGCTTCACCTGCACTGTATGTGGCACCGAGATGCCAGGCGCTTCGAGGGAAGAACTTGCGTCTCTACTCCGCACGAACTTCCATTGCTGGCAGCCTACAATGACACCGGAGAACCGGACTGGTTAATGGGCGTGCTCCTGAGTGGGCTACAGCATGGGCTGTGGACATCCTCATATACCGCAGGAGTGTATGTGTAATGTGCTCGGTGACATGATGCAGGGGTAACGCTTAGTCCTGTGTCAGGGGGGCTGCCTCTGGACGCTTGGGGGTTCCCTGTGCAGCAGCAGTGCGATCTGTTGCTTCTGTGTAGTATTAGTTGGAATAGATGCTATTATTTACAGTATTTCATGTATTCACCCGGGTAGCAGGTAGTCCCATGTATTTGGCATTCCCAGCATATTAACCCTGTGGCGGCCTTCCACACATTCTTCTCACAGCTACATTCATTGCTTGCACATATTTCTGTCCTGTCCCTGAAAATCAGTTTTCTACCTTCAGTTTTACCAACTCCATTGAGATGTATGGAACAATCCTACAAATTCCTCCTGTCAGAACAGCCTCATGTGACCGTACCCCAAGGGTTTGGCCACACGGGATGACTCAGTGCCGGAAATGGTACATCACCGCAAAAAAACCCTCTTTGCAGTGCATGGATTGACATGCTGCAGATGGAAACCACAGCGTGAACTGACATGCCATTTCTGAAAGTCTCATCCACTTTCCTGCCACTGCAACTGCTGCATACAAATCCGCCGCGATTACGTCCCATGTGGCCGTACCCAGTTCCTGGTCTCATCCATCAGTTCTACATCTGGCAGTGGCGAATCCCGCAACGCCATTCACCATTAGATAGGCATCTGTTCCTTTTAGATACTGTCATTGCTCTGTCTGCTGAGGAACTCCCGGAAGCAGTGCCTGCAGGCTGGTACATGAATAGGCCATTATTTCACTAGATTTAGTCATATTGGTCCTCATCGTTTATACTGGACCATGGAAGGGGCGTCTCATGGCAGCATAATCTCACTACCTCTCTTATGACCTTGGCAGGGAATCCAGATTCATGGGGGTTATTTTTCTATGCCAATACCGTGAAGGATAGCCGTATTTCTGCTACATGCGTGTCTGTATGATCCAAGGTGCAGTCTGAAATGATAAATGTGCAATCTGCCCTCCTCCATCAGAGGATCGATCAGGTACTGTTAGGGTAGGGATAGGCAGGACAAATCTATCTTAGGCCTCACGCACACGGCCATGGTCACTTTGTGGACAGCAAATTGCAGATCTGCAAAACACAGATAGCAACCATGTGTGTTCTGCATTTTGTAGAACGGAAAGTTCTGCCATAGAACAGTCCTGTTCTTGTGTGTAATGCAGACAAGGATAGGGCATGTTCTATATTTTTGCGGATGCCACAGAACGGACATACAGATGCGGACATCACACGGTGTGCCTTTCGCAACTTATACTCCCCCATTAAGTGAATGCATCTGCATCTGAAAAATGCTGACTGGATGGGGACAAAAAAAGTCGTGTGCTTGATCCCTTAGGCCAAGGATAGGACAGTTAAAGGGGTTGTCCGGGTTCAGAGCTGAACCCGGACATACCCAGGTTCTCACTCCGGCAGCCCCCCTGAACAGGGCATCGGAGCATATCATGCTCCGATGCCCTCCCTTGCCCTGCGCTGGATCGCGCAGGGCAAGGGCTCTTTTGTTTTGTAAACATTCACTGCCGGCGGAGGCTTCCGCCCGGCAGTGAGTTCGGTGACGTCACCGGCCGTAATGGGACGGCTTTAGCACTGCCCTAGCCGTTTGAATGGCTAGGGCAGCGCTAAAGCCCGCCCATCAGCGCCGATGACATCACCGGGCTCACTGCTGGGCGGAAGTCTCCGCCTGGCAGAGCCCGGTACGTCACCGGAACTGGGCTAAATTCCTTTGCCCTGCGCTAATTAGCGCAGGGCAAAGGAGGGCATCGGAGCATAGGATGCTCCGATGCCCTGTTCAGGCGGGCTGCCTGGGTGAATTGAAAGGTATGTCCGGGTTCAGCTCTGAACCCGGACAACCCCTTTAAGTTATGGACTGGACTTTCCGTTCTGTAATTTAGAAACATAGAAGATTGACGGCAGAAAAAGACCACCTGGTCCATCTAGTCTGCCCTTTTATTATCCTTTTATTGTTATCTTAGGATAAATACATGTTTATCCCAGGCATGTTTAAATTCAGTTACTGTGGATTTATCAACCACCTCTGCTGGAAGTTTGTTCCAAGCTTCTACTACTCTTTCAGTGAAATAATATTTTCTAATGTTGTTCTTGATTTTTCCCCCAACTAACCTCAGATTGTGCCCCCTTGTTCTTGTGTTCTGTTTCTTATTAATAACCCTTCCCTCCTGAACTTTATTCAGTCCTTTAACATATTTAAAAGTTTCAATCATGTCCCCCCTTTCTCTTCTTTCCTCCAGACTATACATATTAAGAACTCGGAGTCTTTCTTGATAAGTTCTATGTTTTAGACCTTCCACCATTTTTGTAGCTCTTCTTTGGACCCGTTCTATTTTAGCAATATCCTTTTTGCAGGTGAGGTCTCCAGATTGAACACAGTATTCCAGATGTGTCTCACTAGAGCTCTATACAGAGGGATCACAATCTCCCTCTTTCTGCTTGTTATACCTCTAGCTATGCAGCCAAGCATACGATTTGCTTTCCCCCACCGCCTGGCTGCATTGGTTACTCATTTCGAGGCTGTCAGAGATGACTACCCCCAAATCCTTCTCTTCTGAGGTCTTTGTTAGCACAGAACTGCCAATACGATACTCAGATAGAGGATTTCTTCTCCCCAAGTGCATTATTTTACATTTGGAAACATTGAACTGAAGTTTCCATTGTTTTGACCACTTATCTAATAAAGATATACATTCTCCATATTACCGACACCTCCTGGAACATCAACCCTATTACACACTTTTGTGTCATCAGCAAACAAGCAAACCTTCCCTACCAAGCCATCCCTTATGTCACTTACAAACATGTTAAACAGAACAGGACCCAGAACAGATCCCTGTGGCACCCCACTTGTAACCAGCCTCTGCTCAGAATACACTCCATTAACAATAACCCTCTGGTATCTGTCCTTCAGCCAACTGCAGATCCACTGAACTATCCAGGGGTTAAGTCCAATTCTTGATAACTTCTCTATCAGCTCTTTATGGGGAACCGTATCGAAAGCTTTACTGAAATCCAGGTAGGCAATATCCACAGCACCACCTTCATCCAGCACTTTAGTTACATAGTCAAAGAAATCAATGAGATTAGTCTGACATGATCGGCCCTCAGTAAAGCCATGCTGGTTTGGGTCATCAAGTTGTTTATTGTTAGATGGTCAATTATCTTCCTTTTTTAGTAGAGTCTCCATCATTTTACCACTACAGATGTCAAGCTGACTGGCCTATAGTTACTAGCTTTCTCTCTACTACCCTTCTTGTGAATGGGTACAACATTAGCCATTCTCCAATCATCAGGAACATCTCCTGTAGAAGGGACTGATTATATAGATCAGTCAGGGGGCCAACAATCACAGATCGGAGTTCTTTAAGAACTCTGGGGTGGATGCCATCTGGACCCATTGCCTTATTTAACTTTAGCCGGACAAGTTCCTGTAGAACATCGGCCTCTGAAAACACTGGGGCTAAGACTTTACAACTAGGGGCAATGCTATGTCCAGCCATGTTCTGATTATGAAAGTCGCCATCTGAAAAAACTGAGCAGAAGTAGTTATTCAGATGGTCAGCGACCGTCTTATCCCCATCTATATACAGATTTTTTCCATTGCTAAGTTTTGTAATACTGCAGTTTTTCTTCTTCCTGTCACTAATATATCTGAAGAAGGTTTTATTTCCCTCCTTAACAGATTTGGCCATTTCTTCCTCCTTTGAAGCTTTAGCAGCATTAATGATCTGTTTTGTCTTCTGTATAATTTTATACACTTCTCTGTCTGCTACACTTCCAAACTCTTTATACCTCTTATAGGCAGACTTTTTATCATTCACTATAGCTCTTACCTCTCTAGTAAACCATAGTGGATTTCTCTTTCTTTTCCTTTTGCTAATTTGTCTAACATATAGTCTAGTTGCCTTTAAGAGGACTTCGTTAAATGCCTTCCACTGAGCACTCGCTCTTGCTGTTTTATCCCGCCCTTTTAATTCTTTCTTTACATATTCTCCCATAACCTCAAACTTGGTCTTCGTAAAATCCAATACTTTGGTTGCAGAATGGGATTTCTCACAGTCAGTTTGGACTTCGAACCACAAACATTGGTGGTCACTGGAACCCAGATTTTCTCCCACCTTCACCTCAGATACCAGATCAATTTGCGGACGGCTACGGCCCTTAAACTGGACCTCACTTTTGTGGAGAATAAGAAGTGACCCAGAAGGGTATGTTCACATGGAGCATTTTCTGCTCTGAAAAAACCTTGACGCACAATTCTCAATAGGTTTTTTTTTTTTTTTTTCTGCTTTGATCTCTTCATGATCTTATGGGCTAATGTCTTCAATCTCCTCTACACGGTGGCGGATAAGACACTTGGCGCTTAATGACTACATTTTTTACCAGTATTAGAACATTTGTGTATTATGCAGCGCTTCATGTATTCACGTATTTCGTCTAATAAATGATGAGATTAAAATTCCCAGCTCGAGATTTGCAGGGGGAAGAAAACGCTGCTGCGGTCCCGTTATCTACCAACAGTTTTTCTCCAGTCTGGGGGGTGACTATGGGGGTCTCCACCGTAGCATTGGGATCCGGCAGTCATTCACTGGCTTCCATCCTTGTTGCTAGGAATCAGAGCAAACTTGCAGACAGTGCACAAAGAATATTCATTAGGTCCCATGCCCACGACTGCATGTATTTTGCGGTCCACAAATTACGGATCCACAAAATACAAATACTGTCCGTATTTCATCCACGGCCCAGATGACTTAAATGGGTCCTTGGTCTGCATTTTGTAGTAAAGTAAAGGTCTATCTTTTTGTGGAACGGACATACTGATGCAGAAAGCACAAGGATCATCGATGTGCTTATCACATCCGTATTTCTATTCTGCAAAAAGATATATTTCCGCAAAATGCAGACCAAGTCAATGGGTATGGCAAAATGCCGGCAGCACATAGACCACATCTGTATTTTGCAGATCCCTTAATGGACACGGTCGTCTACATGAGACCTTACAGTTAGCGGGTTCTGCATCTCAGTGCTTGTAGCCCATTTTGGAATATTTTCGGCATTCAGATGCTGGGACACTACTTGTATCTTTTAGGGCGCAGTTGACTTGATTAATATTGTTAGTTGTAAATCCTCATGAGTGCGCTGTCTGAATCCATGTGGATGAATGTCACTGAGCTGGTAGGATGAAGCGGGGCATCCAAAGGCGCACTAATGCCGGTGATCCTAATTATATCTGTACGGCCGGCTGATTCCACTGTCATATATGGGGGCAAGTGATGAGTACGGCTGTACTGAGAGGCGTTCCTAATGAAATGTCTGTAAACTGCTTAATTCACATGACGTGCTTGTCTCTTTTAAACTTGTGGCATATATGCAGAGATGTGCCTAGGTGTGTGTGTGTGTGTATATATATATAATCTATCCTCACTGGCAAGTTGGAAGGCACATGCCACCATGCTGTATTCTTTCTGTAGTAGGACAAAACATTTTTTAGCCTCACCCCCCTCCGTCAGTCAGCAGGAGATTAACCCCTGTGTACTCTGTAAGATGCCTATAAATCAGGGATGCTCAGACTGTGGCCCTCCAGCTGTTGTAAAACTACAACTTCCATCATGCTATGCAGTTGGCTGATAGTTGTAGGCTGTCCAAGCATGCTGGGAGTTATAGTTTTGCAATGGCTGGAGGGCTGCAGGTTGGGCATCCCTGGTGTAAATGGACAAACTGCGAGACGACGATATGTTTCTAGTTTAATTATTCATTCATATTAAATACTATGTAGTTCAAAGCCTTAGAGAATAGTTTTCTAAAAGACAGAAGATCCAGTTGTGAGTCCGGTGGCCAGCCCTGTACCACACAAACCATTATGAGCCGTGGCCGTCAAATGGAGCACATTTCATGGACTGAATGCGGCAGTGTGAAAGCAGCCTTAAAGGGAACCTGTCAGCTCTGAAACACCCTCCAAACTACAGTAAGCGATGTATAGTGTAAGTGACATCGAGTCCGGTTATGTAATTTTTATCTTCATACTCACTTCCATTCTGATGTTGTGCTCCCACAAACCTGCAGTAAAATGCACTCACTGGACTCCAGTGCACACTCACATAATGGAGAGGACTCAAAGAAGAGTCCTGTGAATGTATTTTACTGCTGGTTTGTGGGAGCACAGCATCTGAATGGAAGTGAGTATGAAGATAAAACTTACATATTCGGATTCAGCATCACTTACACTATACACCGCTTACTGTAGTTCAGGGGGTGTTTCGGAGATGACAGGTTCCCTTTAAGCAGTGCCCAATGTGCCTGGCCGCCGCTTATCGCCTGCCATAGCAGTCGTGTATCATATAATTTACCGCTTTAGGGCTCATGCACATGAATGTATTTTCTTTCCGTGTCCGTTCCGTTTTTTTTTTTTTTTTTTTTTTTTTTGTGGACCATATGCGGAACCATTCATTTAAATGGGTCCGCAAAAAAAACTGAAGGTACTCCGTGTGCATTCCGTATGTCCATATTTTCGTTCCGCCAAAAAATAGAACATGTCCTATTATTGTCCGCATCACGAACAAGGATAGTATTGTTCTATTAGAGGCCAGCTGTTCCGTTCCGCAAAATACAGAATGCACACGGATGTCATCCGTATATTTTGCAGATCCGTTTTTCGGACTGCAAAATACATACGGGTCGTGTGCATGAGGCCTTACCCTCACATCATGTCATTGAGTTGGATAATGGACATTTCGGATTTAGTATATTGTCTGTGCTGAAGAAGATGGAGGGGAAAGCATTTTTATGTTATTTTTTCTGATTTAATGTACTATATACATGAAGGCTGAACTGATACATTGAATATTTGCGCTGACGGCTAATGCTTTTGAGTTCACTTCTATTCTGTGTACGTAATTATTGGTCTCGCTCCTACAGTATATTGTTTATTCCTTGTATATATGCAATATTGATGCTCCATAAAACGCTTCATGTCTATGCAGCTTGTTTGTTTTTGCATATAAATTGCATTGTTTTAAGACCGAAAAATTAAATTTTTTTTTTTACTCTGTGAAAATATTTCTGCTGTTTAATCTTTTTGTGCCTCCTGTATTTCTGGTTTTGCATTATATGTACAGGCGATCCATGAATTAAACCTAGCTTTGAGCGATATACAGATCATCCTGATTTACAAATGTTTTTTTCTGACTGCTTCCCCTCCTTCTTGTCCTTTTTATTCCAATGTTCTCTTGTTGCCCTTGAGGTCACGGTTGGATAGCTGGTGTCGCCTGTTTGTAACAGATGTCCCTTCACCTGCTCTGCTTTCCACTGTCACAGCTAAAGCAATGGATAACCACTAGATATCGCCAACATTTACATTTAGATACGTTTTAACGTAAGGCTTAAAGTATGCTGAAATGCTTAACCTCTCTTGCTGCCAGGACGATTTTCACACTTTTAACAAACCTAATACCGCCATACCCATATATTGTTATATACCTGTCACATTGTGAAAATGCCACCCAGCACCTAGCAATCATTGGCGCCAGCATGCAGGTTAGCATCAGAACATATGGTTTTGTAAAAAAAATTAAAAAGGAATAAAATTCATATTTGTTATGAACCGTCTGACTGAAGCAGGGCTTTAAATGCACAGCAGTTGCTGAAAAAGCAAGTTCATTACATGTGGAGTTCATAGACATCACTATGTCCATGTTCACATGTTAAAGGGGTTGTCTCACTTCAGCAAGTTACCTTTATCATGTAGAGAAAGTTAATACAGGGCACTTACTAATGTATTGTCATTGTCCATATTGCTTCCTTTGCTAGTTTTTCCATTACATTATACACGGCCCGTTTCCATGGTTATGACCATCCTGCAATCCATCAGTGGTTATTTGTGCACAATTTTCCTATAGTGTGCAAGCATGACCACCACTGCTGGATTGCAGGGTGGTCATAACCATGGAAACGGGCTGTGTATAATGTAATGGAAAAACCAACAAAGGAGACAATATGGACAATCGCATACATTAGTAAGTTTCTTGTATTAACTTTGTCTAAATGATAAATGCAGAGACAACCCCTTAAAATTTGGCGCTACTAGACACCCATACCACTGATCAGATGCCGTTGCATCCAGTGACCCACAAGTGACTTACATTCAGTTGGTGACGTCTTCTCTGATTGAAGTCCTTGCTGATTCTGGCGGAGACAACCTTAAAGGTAATGTGCCTCTATTTTCCAGGCTGCAGCAGTGACAACACATCAACAACATGTGAGGCTAGTGATTGCCTGCAGCAGTCACGTGTTGACATGACGTCACTGATGTAGCCAGGAAAATAGAGCCCGGCTGGGACGACTGGAGTGGCGGGCGTGAGGTCCGTCTGGTAAGTAATCATCTGATCCCTGAGTTGTCTGGTTTCCTCTTGAAACATGCAGCAAATATCAGGTCTTTTAAAGCGGCTCTGTCACTAGGTTTTAACCTATGTATTTAAATACATAGGTTAAAAACCCCTTGACTTCTACAGTTAGAACATACCTTTATTGCAGAGTACAGCGCAGCGGTTGTGCTGAAAAAAGACCTTTAATCTTTATGTTAATGAGCCTTCGGAGCACCGGGGGGCGGGCTCTTTCTTCCTGAGCACCGCTTCTTCACCGCCCCCCGGGTCCCGAGGCTCTCTCCGATGCCGACGTCCACGCCCCTCTGAAAATTGATTGACAGCGCTAGGCCGTTTGGCCCTAGCGCTGAAATCCCGCCGGCGCATGCGCGGAAGCGCTTGCAGTGCCGAACACCGCAAGCGCTTCCATCCTTGTTGCGCACGCGCCGTCACTTCGCTGAACCCGGAAGTGACGGCGCGTGCGCACAAGGATGGAAGCGCTTGCGGTGTTCGCACTGCAAGCGCTTCTGCGCATGCGCCGGCGGGATTTCAGCTGTCAATCAATTTTCAGAGGGGCGTGGACGTCGGCATCGGGGAGAGCCTCGGGACCCGGGGGGCGGTGAAGAAGCGGTGCTCAGGAAGAAAGAGCCCGCCCCCGGTGCTCCGAAGGCTCATTAACATAAAGATTAAAGGTCTTTTTTCAGCACAACCGCTGCGCTGTACTCTGCAATAAAGGTATGTTCTAACTGTAGAAGTCAAGGGGTTTTAACCTATGTATTTAAATACATAGGTTAAAACCTAGTGACAGAGCCTCTTTAACAGTGCAGATTTCTTTCTCTGCTTGTGGATGAGATTGAATGAGTAATAGGGAGTGGAGAATCCTCCCTGCCCCCGTGAGCACTATTTTATGTCACACGTCTCCAGGGAGTGTGCCTGTCATCAGGCGTTCCTCTTCTAATGCTCCAGCACTGTAGGGTCCGGGGGCTCCTGCATGTGACTGATATCCGCTGCTTCTCTTATTACTTTTTTTATTTCTGGAATCTGAGGTAGGTGGCCCTTTAAGCTGTGGAATGTCTGACTAGAAGTGGTGATAATGATGGAGTGAAATGGAGACGGAGGAGCTCACCGTAGTGGGCACGCAGACAGGATGGCCTCTAGGGTGGGGAGTGACCAGGCCAGTGCTCTACATACAGATTGTGTCCATCTTTTTACTTTCTGCAGCGTCGTCGTGTTACCTTGCCAGTGATATAGCAAAACATGGGCTACTAAATGTCATATCACGTGAAAGGTCCTCTTTAAGTAAATATTCCCCGTGATTTTCCCTTCTGTCGTGAAGATTTTGCCGTCCTCAGTAGTGATCACAATGTAAATTCCTTATCAGAGTGGCAGGGAGAACATGTGGGAGGAAACCCATGCAGACATAGGAAGAACATCCTGACAATGTCCTTGGTCGGACTCTAACCTAGGACCCCAGGACTGCAAGGCATCAGTGCTACCCACTGAGCCACAGTGCTGCCCTATTGGATGAAAGTGGCACAAACACAGATTTTAAGGTGGATTTAGGGCTCATTCAGACGGCCGTATGCTGGCCGCAAAAATACGGATCCATTTTTTTGCGGACAGTTCAGCATGTCCGCAAAAAAACGGATTGCTTTCCGTATTTTTGCGGACCCATAGACTTCAATGGGGCCACGTCCTGATTTTCACTGACAAGTATAGGACATGTTTCAGTGTTTTTGCGTAGCTGTGGAAGGAAAAAGGGCTCCATAGAAGTGAATGTGGCAGCATCTAATCCGCAAAAAAACAGATCCATATTTTTGCGGATAGCATACGGCCGTCTGAATGAGCCCTTAGACTGAGGAGAAGCCGGTTGTTGGGAAAGAAGCATTTCCTTTTTAGATGGGACAATTTAGCAGGTGATTGTTAGGAAGGAAGTGTTCCTTCTCTGCAAACGCCTGTTCGTCAGTGGAGGAGAAATCTGCATTTACATGCAGCAGTCCCCTCCACAGTGTAGGGAAGTGCGAGTGTTTGTGGGAACGTTTGTTCCTGACAATCTGTAAATCCACCTTAAAGAAGAACTCCCGACACAAATTTTATTCCATGTCCTGCTAGAAATGTACATGATATAATCTGTAGTGAATGTCATTTTCTTACCAGTGTCTGAATTTTTGACTTATATCATCCTGAAGTTTCTTATCTGTGTCATGTGATCAGCAATTAGACTCACCAACTCACACATAGACTTATGTGTGGACAGGAAGTCTAATTCTCTATGTATTCCTATGAGACTGAAAGTGAGGCTCCCATAAGAATGAATAGAGCAGTTACTGGCTTTCTGTCCTGGGTCAGTTGGAGGTCAGGGAGTTGGTCACATGACCCAGCTACAATAAGAAGAGAAGTTTTTACTCACAGAAACAGTCACTGATCAGAAAATGACATTCACTACAGATTATATCATGCACCTTTCTAACAGGTCAGAGAATAAAAATTTTTTGCAGGAGTATTAATGTGTATGACGGTGTCCTAGAACATGCCTGCTTGTTATCTCATGCACTTGGAGGACCATCCCTCTAAAAGGCCACATTTTATTTCTAATTTGAGTAGTTGTCTCAAATATGTTTTACTTCGTGTGTGTGTGTATATATATATATATATATATATATATATATATATATATATATGATAAATAGATACATAAACACGTACATTTAGATATACAGCATTGGTCATGTAGTTTAAGGCAGGGTTTTGAAGTCGGCTGCTGCACATGGCCGACTCTGTGCCCACCTGCGGCCATCAATGACTGCATGATTTTGAAGGTAGTACACACCCTCAGTTTTTTTTTTTTTTATGCAATTTTTGAAGGCAAAACCAGGAGTGGATTGAAAAAAAGAGGGTAAGTTGTATGTGTCCTTAAAGGGGTTGTCTCACTTCAGTAAGTGGCATTTATTATGTAGAGAAAGTTAATACAAGGCACTTACTAATGTAATGTTATTGTCCATATTGTCTCCTTTGCTGGCTGGATTCATTTTTCCATCACATTATACACTGCTCGTTTCCATGGTTACAGACCACCCTGCAATCCATCAGTGGTGGTCGTGCTTGGCACAATATAAGAAAAAGCATTAGCCTATGTGTGCTCCCATGATCCCAGGCACCAGAGAGGCTGATGCTTTCTCCTATAATGTGCAAGCACGACCTCCACTGATGGATTGCAGGGTGGTCGTTACCATGGAAACGAGCAGTGTATAATGTGATGGAAAAATGAATCCAGCCAGCAAAGGAGACAATATGGATAATAACAATACATTAGTAAGTGCCTTAAATTAACTTTCTCTATGTAATAAATGCCACTTGCTGAAGTGAGACAACCCCTTTAAAGGCCCATTCACATGGCCGTATTTTTCTATCTCCATCCATTCATTCAACAATTTTGCTGGATCGGATGCAGACCCATTCATTTCAGGGGGGCCACAAAAGATGTGGACAGCACACCATGTGCTGTCCACATCCATACTTCCGTTCCATGGCCCCGCAAAAAAGATGGAACATGTACATATTTGTGGACAAGAATAGGCATTTCTATCTTGGAGAGGGACGATCTGCAAAATGATTTGACCTGCAAAATGCAGACACACATCCACTATATGTGTTTAGCAGATACAGTAGTCTGAATAGAGTACATACAGATACTCAGGATTACTGATGGCATGGGTCTCTAAATTAATTTAGACGGGAACTGCCTTCAAAGACCCCTAATAATATTAGAAAAATATTAAGGAAATTAACCAAATATTCCAGCCGAAAGAATTTTATTATGAGCCTTCCACAGAGGCAGCCACCAGAGAGGCCGGCACTTTTTCCTATAGTTTATTAGTACGGCCACCGCCGATGGATTGCAGGGTGGTCTGTAACCATGGAAATGAACAGTGTATGTAACAGTGTGTAACAGTATGTGATGGGAAAAACAAATCCAGCCAGCAAAGGAGGCAATATGGACAATAACAATACATTAGTAAGTGCCTTGTATTAACTTTCTCTACATGATAAATGCCATTTGCTGAAGTAAGACAACCGCTTTAAGAGCTATGTTGCAATACTTAGGGCCCTTGCAATACTTAGGGCCCTCTGAGTCCCGGAGTGGCATCGATCGTGCGCGCGCACGAAGCGCACAGCATCGTAGATTACAATGATACTGTGTACGTCAGGCCGCCCGGGGGCTATTTTCCTGTACTCATATGATTTTATGAGTGCAGGACAATAGTCCCGCGGGACTGTATGTCTTGGAGGCATGCATGTGGTCGTGTGTGCAAGAGCCCTTAGGCTGAGCTGACATCTTTGTCTGAGGCTCTGAAAGGGAGAGGTGCTCATAAGGTAATACGTTTTTAGCCAATGGGTTAAAAATGAAAATAGTTTAGGCTCTGCTTTTGGTGTTGTGCAAACGTAGGCACAACACTATTGTAGGTATGTGTTAAAATGGTGGTCTGTGCTGCCGGTATCATTCAGTCTTCACTTGTGGAGTTGCCAGTCCTCCGGAGGAGTGATATAAGAGAAGATGTGAAGGGGATGTGGAGAAAAAATGGAGTCCACAGATTTCAATACCTCCTGGCGCAATAACACGACCTCAGTTGATTGGAGATTATTCCTTTTATTTAGATATAGGTAACAACGCGCAGCGGTTTTCATCCAGCTGATTCTCGGCATCTTTGCCGGAATGCGTCCCGATCGCCGCCAGTCCCCATTGTAGTTAATGGGCCGGACGGATACTCGCAAGCTTCCAGCAATGCCGGAATGCAGAGAGATCCAGCAGCCTGTTCCCTGCCGTAACAGCCTGTCTGATCTCTAGCGCTAGTGTGACACTAGCCTTAAATGTACAAATGACAAGTTTTGCAGAACCATTTTCCAAAAAATGATGTATCAATCTGATCTATAACATGCTGCCTGCAGATTGCACTGCTTTTCATGGTGACAGGTTCTCTCAGAGACCAGGACAAATCTTCTTCCAGTGAGCCTCCAAGAAATGACAGCAAGCCCTGGTTTTTCATACCTTTTCAACTATAGAAGGAGGGGGGGGGGGACTGGACCCAAATTGATACCATTTTTTTGCAATAATTGCAATGAAAACGTATTAGTTTGCATCAACATGAATTGTTAAAAGGGTTTTCTGAGACTTAAATACTGATGACCTGTGCTCTGGATAGGTCATCAGTATATATGGTCGGTGGGGGTCCGACACCCGGGACCTCCACAGACTGGCTGTTAGAGAAGTCACTGACACTTGTAGTAGCACCACAACCTTCTCTCATCTTTACCTAAACCAAGTGAAGTCACGTTTCATCTGTCACACGACCTAGGTACCGCTCAACCCCATAGAAGTGAGTGAGGCTGGTCTGCAAATATACCAAGCACAACCGCTATACAATGTATGATGCTGATCAGATACTGATGACCTATCCAGAGCACAGGTCATCAGTATTTTAAGTCCCAGAAAACCCTTTTAATGTTAGAATTGTAATGATTATCTGCTCATCTAAATGCATCATTATACAAGGAATGCTATCTATCACACATAGGATGGCATATTGACTATTGATCACAGAAAGAGCAGAGATTTTACATGTATAAAAAATTACAAGTTTTACCGAACCTTTTCCCAGAAAAGTAAACTATACACCAGTCTGCTCAGCGCATTCTGCCCTTTAGGCTCCATTCACACGTCCGCTTGTGATTTGTGGACCGCACATGGCCGGCTCTAGAAATGCCTTTTCTTGTCCGTGTATTCGGACAAGAATAGGATATGTTCTATTTTTTTGAGGAGCCGCAGAACGGAAGTGCGGATGCGGACGGCACACTGTGTGCCGTCCGCATCTTTTGCAGCCCCATTGAAAAATGAATGGGTCCGCACCTGTTCCACAAAATTGCGGAACGAATGCGGACGCATTTTACGGACGTGTGAATGAGGCCTTAATATGCTGCATGCAGACTGCTCTGTACTTTGCGGTGATAGGTCCTCCTTAAAGTATCACCCACAGTGCAAATGGAAAAAGAGAACACACTTTTTCTGAAAGAGAAATCTTGAATTTGAGTAATATTAATGACATGACTGAACACCCGGGGGTAGGTAGGAGAATGAATGAGAACATGTACAAGGTTAGTGAATGAGAACGGATGAAGCGGACAGTTTGTGAGCATGAACTGCCTTCAGTATCTCCAGAGCTTGAAGCACAATTTCCATCTAAAGACAGACATGTGTTGACAGCTGCTCCTCCTTAAAAAACTGTACATTGATGGCTATTTCCATGTAAGCGCTCTTACCTCTGCGTGCCCCTGCTCCACCCTTTCCCCTCTTTTTATGTTTCCCAGCTTGGCATCTCTCTAGTCCAGACGCCAGTACTCTTTAGTACTTGTCATGTGACTGTTGCCTGGCATCATAGCTGAGAACTGTGGAACTGTGGAAATAACATGAGGCTGATGCCACATCATATAGGCTGTTGGGGCAGTTCACACTACAGTTTGAACTGCCTGTTTGCCATATGTGTCAGGACAGTTATCCATAGGCCCCTAAATACCCACTGAAAGCCAGAAGAGTGTCTTGATATGCTATTTGTAAGAGTGCAGAGGACTGGACAGCTTATCTTGCTCTTTCTGCTTTTTTATAGTATAGCACAGTTGCTCCACCCTCCCTGTTATTATATATTCTGGTTTTGTTAGTTTTATTTTGCCACATCCTTTTCCTCCCATTTCTGCTGTCTCTTTCTCTCTCTCTCTCTCTCTCTCTCTCTCTCTCTCTGCTGTCTGACACTGGACCCGCTTACAGAATGGAACAGTTTATAAATGGAACACTGCCCCCTCATTCTCGGGAGCAAGGCATGCTGGGAGCTCTCTGCTTTATGTTTTCCAGGCTGTGGTTTGTTTTTTAACTCTTGCAGCTCAGAAGGGTAGGGTGTGGTACAAGCGTAGGAGGCTGAAAGAAGCAGGGTGTGTAGCTGGTGCTCAGCTCTGTTTCTACCCATCTCCTCATCTATTCTTACTCCTCTGCAGGTTACAGTGAGGATCGTTTTCTGCAGGTCACAGGCACTGTATTAAGCTACTATATTGCTAAATTTCTTACGACACCTCCAGTAATTCTAGTGTGTGGGGCGGCCTTGTGATCTTACCACAGCAACTCTGGGATGGTGGGGGGCTAGAAATGCAATAAAGATGTGGCCAATCCTTTCTCGTAGTGTATCTTGAGATACCTCATCCCTTCTTCCTTTATTGCATTGATCGTTGTGATCATTTATGGGTTTTTGAATAAGAATTCTAGCATTTCCCTAAGTGGTTCCCATTAGAAAAGCCCTTCACAGCGTGCCTGGAGTAGACAATCCCTTTTCTGGCATCTTTCCACCACTTCTGGGGCAGCAGGGCAGGATTCCCCCATCTCTTTTAGTCATAGCTTTAAAAATAGCACAAAAGACTCTTCTCTCACTGTGGTGCACCCAGACTGAGGTGGAGGGGGTTAGTTATTAAAGGCGCAGGCATGCAGATCTGCAGATGATACTTCCCCAGTGCATGGCTAGGAAGCAGAGCTTCATCAAGCTTCTTGCCTGCTTTGAAAGAAGCTTTAGGAATTCCAAAAAGCCAGCTCTAAAGTTTTACTGCCTGCCTTATAACAACATATGATCATTGTAGTAATTATTTGTCTTGAAGCAGTGCAAAATAGAAGCAAAGCAAGGTACGAGCCTCTGGAAATGAAATACATGCAAGTACAGGCAAGTTATGGCTGAGAGTAGAAAGTGTTTGGATGATTTCAAATGTTATTTTGTGGTTCCTTTAGTAGTTTCCACAAAAGCCTTGGAGGACGTATCTGCCATGTGTCATAAAGGTGCAGTGGCTGGTGGGTTTTGGCGCCAAGGACTTTGGGATTATGCTACCTGTTCTCAATGAGAAATGGTTGAGCATGTGCATCCATATTCCTGTAAAATGAATGACAGTGCAAAAGACATCAACGCTCCTACTTAGATTTCTCCTCAGAGGAGCGTGGCAATGCCCGTGAATGAGCAGCAGGCACCCATTATTCTTGGAATAATTAGGAGTCCTTTGGGAAATCTCAAAGAACAGGATTTGATCCTGTTACTGACAGTAAGTATACGGCTCCTGCACAAAGCCATAATCCAACAGGGAATACGTCATCAGAAAATGAGCTATTGTTTAAATCATGTTTTTCTGTTAAACATATTTTTTAAAGAATTTTGGTGGTTATTTTTTTATTTTTCATGTCACTATATTAAAAAAAAAAAAAAAAAAAAATGATTCCCGCAATAGACTCGCTTGTGTGAAATGGCCTCTTAATAAATTGGATCTTCCTCCAGCTGGGTTTTTACCGGCCTTCAATGAGTCCACGCCAGTCAATTGTGTCTGTGGTCCACGGTGGCTGCTGGCAACAGCTGGAGCAAGATGAATCATGTTCAGGAAGTAGAATAAAAAAGTCTGCTATCAGAAAAATAAAAACTGAAAAAAGGATGTGGTACAACCTGGTTTTAACTGGCAGGAAAAATTAAAGACACTTTTCCTTTTAGAGGTGTTGTCCTATGTTAAAGGGGATGTCTCACTTCAGCAAATGGCATTTATCATTTATACAAGCCACTTCCTGATGTGATTGTCCATATATCCTTGCTGATCGAATATTCTTTCTCCTGTGTAGAAATGCCTGTTCTTTTCCGCAGTTACGGACAAGAATAGGATATGTTCTATCTTTTTTGTGGGGCCACGGAATGGAAGTACGGATGTGGACAGCACACAGTGAAATGAATAGATCTGCACCGGATCCCCAAAATTGCAGAACAGATGTGGAAATTAAAATATGGTTATGTGAATGGTCCCTAAATTTGGCGTGCTGCTGGTGGGATTGTTTGCAATGCATCTGATCATTGTCTCATATGTATGGCCAGCTTATGTACACAATGTATGGTCCAAGGTGACATCAGCTTTCCCGGACCCCAGTTGGATTCCAAATTTGTGTAGTTTTATTTTTTTTTAATGATAAAACCACTATTTGGGGTGCTGGAAAATCCGGGTGACAACATTCAGGAGCTGAATTGCTGATTACAGGCTGCGTGCATTGTCCTGATACTATATATGATAGATCACAGCATTGTATGTATCTTATATAACCAATATGCCCCCATCACAGCCCCACAGAAGTTGTTACCCCAGCTTTTCCAGACTGCAGAATGGCAGACTTGCCTTGTTATTAATTGATAAAGCCCTAACGTATAGGAGGCTAACTACCATGATTTGCTAAGAGCCTGAAAAGTTGGGTAAGACTACTTTCACATCTGCATTGTGCTGTCTGGTTTTGAGATCCGGCAGCAGTTTTGTCTCCAACAAACTGGAAACAGAGGGCACCAGACACAAAAAACCATGTAAGTCAATGGTGCCTGATCTGGATTTTGGGTTTTTTTGGGACATGAAAAAACTGGATCTGACACCCATTGACTTAAAATGGTTTTAGTGCATTTTTATCCCTTCGTCCTATGACAGCACCCGGAGAGAGAGGATCCGCCTCCCAGGACAGGAAACCCACAGGTATAAATCTTCTAAGGAGCCTCTCCCCTTCAATGTGGTTTCCTGTCCTGGGAGGACAACCTGCAGGTGTTTGTTGTTTTTACGGGGAGTAGTTTCTCCCTATGATCAGGGCTTCTGGGCGAAGGTACGCGCTGGGCGAGGTCCCCGCTCCACGTACCTGGAAGATGACGGTGGACCCTTCCGGGCTGAGTGTTGGTCCAGAGTAAAAGTTTTCGTGGCGGGCGTACGCTCACTCCCCGGGGAGTCAGAAGACCGGGGGAGGGGGGGAGCTACATGCGGCGTGAAGACGCTGGGCGCGTGTTGAAAGGGCGCCAGGTTTGCTGTATGAACAGGGAAGCCGGCAGCTACATCGCTACAGCAGCATTCTCCGATTGCCATTCGATCATAGCCCAGTCAGCCTGCCCTGAGATCCTTGCTGGGTGCTACCGGATCCAGGGAGAAGGGGACCGGAGATGGAGAGCCCCAGTGAAAA